>CM053783.1:87794372-88101872 GCA_028749045.1 Cupressus sempervirens
TAAATCTTAGAAGGACAACCCACACCACAGCCAACAATATATCATGGTTAAGTAAGGGTCAACAAATAGTGGTGGATGAACAAACTTTAGTGGAGTTTGAAATAGGGGAGAATAAAGACAAAGTTTTATGTGACATAATTCCTATGGATGCCTATCACCTCATATTAGGACATCCATGGAAATATCAGGTAAATGCCATTCATTATGGGGAAAAGAATAGTCATGTAACCACTAAGAAAGGTAAGAAGTTTTAGATGGATCCTTTGAAAAAACCTAATGAGGAGAGGCATGTGGGGTCTAGTGTGATTCTTTTGAGTAGAAAGGAGTTCCTTAAAGTCATGAAGAAGGAAAAGGGAGTTTGTTGTGCACCGATAGTGAAGCCAAGAGAAGATACTAAGGAGAAAGTAAATATGCTTCAAGAAGTGCAAAAATTATTGGAGAAGTATCATGAGATAGTAGATAATGGACTACCAAGTTCTTTTCCACCTATAATAGATGTGAGTCATTAGATAGACCTAATACTAGGAGCTAGTCTACCCAACAAGAAATTGTATTAAATGACTCCAACTCATAATGCATAAATTGCTAAGCAAATACAAGACATGCTAGAGAAAAGGCTTATAAGGAGGCATGTCAGTCCTTGTGTTGTGCCCACTATCCTTGCACCTAAGAAGGATGAAAAATAGAGGATTTTTCTTAGTATAAATGCTAATGATACTACATTGGGGGAGTATTCTAAGTATTAGAGAGTATTGACATGTTGTAATCATGATTGTGTTTGTCATTAATGTCAACATAGTAGTAAGTTTGTGTAGATTGGTAGAGAAGTAGATAGAGATCTTAGTTGTATAGACAAGGTTTTGAGCCTCTAGAAATGTGTATTCATGGACATGTTTAGTATAGTGTCCTAATGATGTGGTTACATGTGTAGAATGTACATTGAAGATGTATAGAAGTTGTACCTAACTTATAGAGAGCATTACAAAGATAGAGTACCTGAGAAGTTGTTTTGATGCTTTCATTTATCCTTTGATAGTGATATAATTTGGTGATGCATGATTAGCCAGTGAGAGGGGACAGTCTGATGGTGATGTTATCAAGTCTGCAAGTCCTAAAGTAACATGTGCAAAGTTTTGTATATACAGTGAGTTGATAGTGATATTGTAATTGTAAAATAATTATTGTTCTTATTATAATTAATAGGGAAAGCCTCAAAGGTAGAATCAACGAATTATTTTGAAGATATGATATAAAGGAAACATGTTTTCCTTATTTTTAGATAGTATGGACTAGTGTATCAAGTATTGTATTGAGTAAAAAGTGCAAAAAGGAGAATGCTATCAACTAAAAGTTTGTGATCCAAGGGATTATTGGATGTGAGTTTTGTGATCTATTTACAAGATCAAATAGAGGAGAAGTCTAGTTGATGGGATAGAGGAAGTAAGTGCAATTAATTTCTATTATTTTGCAAGGAATAATACAGTGATTAGTTGGATAGTGGGTTCATTGATCTTTCCCTTGAAGCTGTATGGGTTATGGGTCTAATTTTCTTCTACAACTTCTAACAAGGTTGGTACAACTTCTAACAAGGTTGGTACAACTTCTAATAGGGTTGGAATCTCCTAACAGGGATTCAAAGTCTCCTAACAAGGAATGATATGTAGTAAATGTTGTTATAGACTCCTAATAGGGTCCATCCTCTAACAAGGAATATTTATATTAGTACATGTTGTTGTGGGTACCATCCCTACCTAGGTCTTTCCTCTTATCAAGGGTTTCCCTGGTTAACATATGTGGTGTTATTGTGCATGAGTATCTTGTTGTGGTTTCCAATTATGTTACTCATATGGTTAAAGTTTAATAAGGTTGATAATAGTGATATTAGTTATATAAGTGATTCACACCCCCCTCCCCCCCCCCCCCCGATCTCAGTTATATTGGTCAACTACATATTCTAACAATATACATTGACTCAGGGGCTAGTAACAAAATAACAATCAAGTATAGGTTTCCCATGCCCTAGATTGAGGATTTTTTGGATAATTTTGGGGGTTCTTGCTATTTCTTTAAGATGAATTTGATATCATGATACCATCAAATCAAATTTTGGCCTACTGATGAATGGAAGATAACCTTCAAGACAAATGAAGGGTTGTATGAGTGGCTTGTAATGCCCTTTGGCTTGAGAAATGCACATAGCATAGTAATGAGGCTCATGAATGAAGTGCTAACAAACTTAGGTAAATTTGTAATTGTTTATCTAGATGACATTTTTATTTTTAGTAGGTCTAAGGAGGAGCACATGAATCACTTGGAGATGGTCTTGAGAAGGCTACACTCAGATAAATCAAGAAAAATGTGAGTTTTTAAAACTAAACTAGTCTATCTTGGATTTTTTGTTTCTAATGGATGGATAAAGATGGATCCTAATAAGGTTAGGACTATATTGGAATAGCCACCACCTAGGTCCATAGGGGATGTTAGAAGTTTCCATGGATTAACTTATTACTATTGGAATTTTGTGAGAGAATTTTGTCATGTGTGGTCATTAATCCTAAACAACATTAAAGAGGGAATTAAAAGTCAGTTCAAGTGCACAGAGGTAATAGGTAAAAGCTTTAAGATGTTGAAAAAAGAGATAGAAGAACTACCTACTCATAGGTACCCTAACTTCAATCAACTATTTGTGGTGGAGTGTGATGCTAGTAAGCTAGCCATTGAGGTAGTGTTGAGTCAAGAGGGACACCCTGTGGCATTCTTCTAAGAGAAGTTAAATGAAGACAAAAAAATGTACTCCACCCATGATTTGGAGTTCTATACAATGGTCCAAGCACTCAAAAGGTGGAGAAATTATCTCCTACCAAGGGAATTTGAGTTTAAATAGATAATCATTTCCTTATCTTCTTCAATGGGCAAGAGAAGTTGAATAAAAGACACCTCAAGTAGGTAGAGATACACCTTTTTCATAAATCACAAGAAAGGTGTTAGCAACAAGCTTCAAAATGCTCTAAGTAGGAGAGTATTGGCCATTTGGGAAATACCATTACAAAGTGTGGGAATGAGTAACCTTAAACACCTCTAAGGAAGAAAATTATTTCAAGAATTTCTATGAAGCATGCAAGAAGTTCAAACAGGGATTTAGAGTGGAGTTTACTAAATATATGTTGTAAGAAAGACTATTGTTCAAGGGACACTTGTTGTGTGTATCCCAAATCTTCATGAGGGAGAACATAATCATGGAGAAACACTAAGGTAGTTTAGGAGGCCACTTTGGAGCGGACAAAATACTTGAGCAAGTGAATAGGTTCAAAACATGAAATAATTATAAGTTATAAAATTTAACATATGAGCAAGATAGTTAAAGAATAACAAAGTGACACAATATTTTAATGTGAAAAATCCCTTAGGCTAAAAACTCAGTTTGAATATGAAACTTTATTGGCCTTTTGGGAAAATCTTTTAGAGCTACAACTTTGGGAAGCACCAACACCCTATTTAGAAACACTAATCTCAAGGAACACCAATCCCTTACACGTGAAGCACCAACTTTGTGAATACAAGAAGCACCAACTTCCAAAATGAACAAATGAGATATAAAATTAGAGGATCATCTCTGTTACAACACAAATCATTAATCACTAGTTTCAACTTCTTGTTAAAAACATAGTGCAAGATATACTTTTATTCTCCTCAAAACATCCAATATCCAAATATATTTTCCTTTCCTGTTAAAAGTTTCAATTAAATACTAATATGAATGAAAAAAGATGCAATATATAACCCTTCTTCTACCTGTGATAAACTTCTACAATGAAAATCAAATAACAAATATGAAAATAGGGACAAAAAGCATTACCCTCTTCTTTCTTGTTAAAAATTTTCCTACAAAGTATTCGGTCTACAAGGAATTCCACACAAATCCTGCAACTCCAATGGAAGCCACATGTTGTACATTTTAGAGGAATTTATCCTCTACTCATAAACCAAGAAAGTCAAAATTTTTGAGGTAAGTACATACCCCAAACCTAGTTTGGACCAAAAGCACTAAAAATTAATAAAATTGTCATAACAATTTGGTAACTGATTCTAATCAATAGACTTTGACTCTTTCCATACATGTGCTAAGAAATAACTAACAAAGACCCATTTTAGATAATTAAATGAGCTCTCTAAAAAGGTATGATAGTTTGGGTCTAACTAATAAAAAAGCATGTCAACTTTCTAATAGACCATAACTATTTTTTATAACCAATTTCTTAATCAATGTGAACATTAATTGTTAATTGCATAACACTTAAGTCAATGTCTTGAATATGTTTTGAACAATATTTAAGGAAACCAAATAAGATAATCATATGATGCTAAGCATACCATATGCTCATTATCATTACATTATTGACATCAATGACAACAATCAAAGACCAAATACCAAGGGTTTAACATACTCCCCCTTTGGCATTGATGTCAATACCAACTTCCACCTGAATATCTATCTATACTTGTATATCCTATATATATACCTATATATCCATTTGTACCTATGTATCCTATATTTGTACCTATACATCCATGTGTACTTGTATATTCATGATGTAGTCATCTTCATCTTCATTTTTCTCCACCTTTAACATTAATGACAAAGGATATATAGCAAGGTTCCAGTGTAACAAAAAGATAAGAAAAATATGCTCCCCTTGAAATCTATTACTCATTTATGTACTTATCTAAGAGAAGAGAGGGATAAAAGCCCCAATCTTATTCTTAACCTTTCAAATATGGCACTTGAGAGAGGTTTTATAAATATGTCAACCAACTGATCTAAAGAAGGAACAAATTCTAATTCAACATTACCATTCAAGATATGTTCCCTTATGAAATAATAATGAACATCAATGTGCTTGGTGCATGAATGCATAACTGGATTTCTAGAAATATTAATTGCCCTTTGATTATCACAATAGATAGTAACTGGTTTAGACACTATTGCTTTCATATCTGATAAAATTTGAACCATCCAAAGAACCTATTGACAATAAGAACATGCGGTTATATATTTTTCCTCTATAGTAGAAAGTGTAACTTAGATTCTTGCTTCTTACTATGCCAACACACTAGCATGTTACCCAAGAAAATTGTTGCTTTTGAAGTAAATTTTACTTTCATCTAGACAACCTACCCAATCTAAGTCAATATAAGAAACAAGTTTGAAATCATCATGTTTAGGATACCAAATCCCATAATCCTAAGTACCTTGAATATATCTAAAAATTGTTTTAACCCCATACCATGAGATTCTTTAAGTATGAAGATTGAAATCTTGCAACCAAACATACTACATTCATGATCTAGGGTATTGAAGCTATGAAACATAGTAAATTACTAATCATGGATCTATAAGTAGTCTGATCAATATTAGGAGAATCATCATTTTTAGTAAGTTTACATCCTATTATCATTGGTGTTCCCTGTTATCATTTTTTATGCCCTGCCAAGATTCAAATTTTAAATGTTTTACCCACCAACGGCTAGTGTGTAGAGTTAATATTATTTTAAATACCTGATCAAACCTTATAATATGTTCTACGGCCTACAAGTCTTCCATCGTTAGATCTAAAGAATATCTACGGTTGGCACTATCTTGCCATGGGAAGTTGCACAATAGATACATTAGCGACATAGCACCCTTTTGCTGCATGTCAGGTGGGTCCTCTTTTCCTCGATTGTTTCTCTGGTGCTGAGTTTTTCCAGTTCCATGGTGGGCACCATAGTGCTATCAAAACATCTGAGCTTCTCGCCATTAGCGACATAGTGCCTAGACAAAAAGTGATCCTGCGGCAAGGTTTGGAAGTACGGTGGATCCTAGGTGTGCCCTATCAGATATCAGTGAGGATTTCTTAGACACGTTGGCAATGGATTCATCTTTTCATTGGCTAAGTATAACTACGTGGTGTATAGGTCCTACTTTCCTTGGTAGGCTGCAGACAGGGGTTCGTCAGACAGTTGGCATGTGGCCAGTTCCTATTGGCTATGCACTGAGAAGTTAGATCTATCTTGCTTGCAATTAGATCAGTTTAGATCAATGATGGGCACTATCTCGCTATGGAGAACTGCGAGAATTTTAACCATAGTGACGTAGCACCTTGGTGATGCATGGCATGTGGGTCCGTTTTTGTCTTGTGGACTGCAGGATGAATAGGTGCATTATCTTCCATGTCAGCTGTCAGACAAGTCAGAGTACATAGGCAGATCTTATTGGCCCATCCAATTAACTAGGTATGCAGTCCTATAGAGAGTTTCAGTGTCGTAGATGTGAATTTGATCTACGATTGGCGTTATGTCACTATTGAGAGTTGCACAATAGATACCCATAGCGACATAACACCTCGGTGATGCATGGCATAGATGACGTAATGGGCTCGCCCTTCTTCAAAGTGATAGTACATCTCATCCTTAGTGGCAATTGTCAGACAAGTCAGAATACAGTGGCATTTTTTCATTGGTCCATTCAGCTAGCTCGAGATGCACTTGTACAGTTTTGTGGACCACCATAGATCTAAGGCAAATCTACAGTGGGTGTTATCTCACTATGGAGAATTGCAAGAATTATAACCATAGCGACACAGCGCCCTTTTGCCACGTGGACTAGGGGGCTAGGTCTCACAAAGGTATGTGTCCCAAGGATTTCTAGGTGTCATTCGAGTGTGGTGCAGTTGCCAAGATGGTGCCAGGTATGATGGTCCTGGGTAAGAACAAGCATAGTATTACAATGAGTCTTCATGATCGTCAGATTTCAGGAAGATTGATGGTTGGCATTATCGTGCTATTGAAAGTTGAACACTATTTACCATAGCAACATAGCACCTCAATGACACATGTCAGATGGGCTTGTGCTATCTTGTGAACCTCAAGGATGATGCTAGGTTGTGCCAAGTAGATACTAGGTGTGATAAGAGTGTTTCACGGGCCCAAAAGTTGAAAAACAAATCGTAGAACATGACGAGTCTCACGATCATTAGATTAAGAAAGATCAATGATGGGTGCTATCTCGCTATGGAGAACTGCAAGAATTTTAACCATAGCGACATAGCACCTTGGTGACACATGTCTTGCAAGCCCAGCCAAGGTTGACAGTTAATGACTGGCAGTTATTGTAATCATCGCGGCTGGAGTTGGAGGAGTAAGTGTAGTTAGTGATGAAGAAATGGTCAACTATGTAGGACTTTTGTGAGGTGGCAAAATAAAAAGAGGTTTTTGGTCCACGTGGTCCATCCTGCTTACAGAAACAGGTTGACTCACTAACTCTACTAATTCACAAACCAAAAAATGAAGGTAATTAGTTTTGTTGCGCAATCTAATCTTCATGATCGATTCCAACTACCATGAAATGAATGCAAAATGAGAAGAACACTCCACCACCCATCTTTTGATCCATCTATTGGGTCAGAGCATAGTTATGGTGCCATTTCTATCTTCTTAGGGCCCTATTCCAAATCATTGTGTCTGGATCCATATCCAGATCAGATTTCCCCTTGATTGTTCTCTACAGAACTTAATGGTAGGTAGTTGTGAAGTCACTTCAGCTGGAAGAGATCTCAGTTATGCTTGAACTATAAAGCAAACTTTTGTAGATTTTGTTGAGGTCAGACCTTTCTTTGGCTTTTCTCTATTGTTGCTCTACAAATCTAGTGTAAATTCCCCTATGCCTCTGAACTATATGATTCTTTATTTTATCTCCTTCAACCATTGGTATGAAAGTGCAAGAACTCCTTGCCTTCGCCATTGTTTTGTGAAAGTCCTTAATCTGTATAACTGTATCTCTATTGGCTTGTGAATGGTATATAAGTGAATCTCTCTTTCCTTGTGACATTCATCTTGATCATCTTGATCTGCATGTGGTTATTTGATTAAACAAGTCTGAATGTGTATATCCTTAGTTTCATTCTGGTTCAATAGTGCATATATGGGTAGAGATTAGTCTGAACACTCTATTTTGGTGCATCTCGTCTTTAGATTAGGCTAGGTAGATTTGTTTCATGGTCTCCTTCTCCCTTTTCCCCTCTAAGAGTAGTTAGGTGCACCCTGATAGTAAGAGGAAGCTGGCCTTCTCTAGAGACTCAACCTCACAGTTCAAGTCCCACAGCTTGGAGGTTGCTTCCATGTTTCACTAGGTTGTCCTCATGCATAGGCTCTAGACAAGGGTGCAAACCTAAGTGACAACAATTTTTGGCATGCCCGGTGGGGCTCATTTCAAAAAATTTCAAGTCTACTGGTGTGAAAAGGGAAGATTTCAAGATTAATACTAAAGAGATAGTACCGGGTTCAGTGTTTAAGCCTTCAAGAGGCTCATTCTTCAAAGTACTTGGAAACTCTGAGCTTCAAACACATATCTGGTTCCAAATCAAAGTTGCAGTGATTCATGCCCAGAGCTGAGACAAGGACATCTTCTAGAGGTAATTTTCAATACCAAGAGCTTTCACTTTCAAACCCTAGAAGAAGGAAGACTAGAATATCCTTATCACCAGTTAGAAGTGTAGTAGTAACAAATACTCCTGCAAGATCTATCTTTACTGCTACTGCTGTTAGATCTCAGCCTAGACTGCTATCAGCACATATCAATAGATCACTTGTCTATATGGCATTTCCTAGAGATCATACTTTTTCCACCTTTAATGGTGGGAGCCCTCTCTTGTTAGCCCAAAGACATGACATACCACTAGCTGCACTCAAAAGTATACAAGAATTTACTTGTGAAACTTCTACCTCCCCCTTAGAACACATTCAAGAGGTTGCAAATGTCTGCAATATCCATGGCATTATAGAGGATGATGTTGCAGTTAGGCTCCTAGCCTCATCCTTGAAAGGAAAAGCACTACAATGGTATAGATGTTTAGCTCATGGTTCTATAACAAATTGGGATGGATTAGGAGTAGGATTGTGCAAACATTTTGAGGATAAGAGTGACTATTTGTCACTTTTAGAGAAGTTGACTACTATAAAAAGAGACCCCCATGAATGTATGACTAATTTTAACTATAGATTCCAAAAGACATGGGATAGAATACCTACTTCAGTGAAGCCTACCCCTGGTAATGCCTTCTTGCATTACCTTAGAGCTTTTAACAGTGATATTGCCACTACAATCCAAACTATGGGAGGAGATACCTTGCCTAATGCTGATGACATAGGAATAAGGGTGGAAAACATCTTGATACAAGGAGGTAAGTTAGCTCCAACGCCTCCTATGCCCTTCTTCCCTGATATTCCAAATCATCAACCAGCAATGGCTCCCCTTCCCACAGCTTCTATATCACAATCCCTTACTCCGGTCCCTCAAGCTTCCACATCCTCACATGGGATAGATGAAATCAAGGAGATGATGCAATCTATGATGTAGAACATGGAAAAAAGAGACAATAACCTTGATAAAAGATTGCAAGATCAAGGGAAGAAGTTAGAAGACCAAGGAAGGAGGCTGGAGGATAATTCCACTATGATGCAGAAAGTAAGCAACAAAGTGGTGACTTTAGAAAGACAGCAAGTTCAAGGTAGTAAGCCTCATCAATTGCAATATCAAACTCTGAATAGTGGTAGGCCTCCAAATCCTAATTGGAACAATTCTTTTGATAAGAGTAGGCAGGGTGGCCAGGCTTCAACCTCAAATGTAAACCAAAGTAGGGCCATAGTCCATCAAAACAATATGGCTCAAGATCAAGATTTTTGTCCCTCCTGTAAATACTCCTATGCCTATTGTATATGTCAGAAGGTTGAATCTTATTTGGCCTTGAAATTCCAAGAACCTATAGCAAAACAAGCATACAAGGAGGACCAATTTAAGGATGCCTCAAATATGCAAAGATAGGGTGATTTCTCTTTTATGAATCATCAAATGGAGGAGCATTGTAATGTAAATTAGGATTCCATTGCTCATAACACTAGAAACAAAAGAAGAGCTATGGAAGATGTTGTCCCTCCTCCTCCCAATCAGGCCTCAATTTTGAGTATAGTACCTCATGAGAAAGCAAAAAATAATCAATCAAGTGCCTTTCAACAACAAAGGCAAAACCATGGCAGAAATGATACAAGTGATCCTTAGGCCATCCCATCACAACCTCATATAGTTGCAGCCCCCAAGGTTTCTACCAAAACACCTGCTATGCCATTTAGTGTGGTAGAGAAAATGAAGAAGAAAAATTTGAATATCTCCATGTGGGATGTTGTTGCTACTATACCAATGCAAAGTAGGTTGCTGCAGGAAGAGTTAGAAAGAATTAAACCAAAGGATCAGTCACCTAGCATGGAAAGTGCCACAAGCCTAGTACAACCATCAAGGGAGGAAGAAACAAGTAAAAGGGTTAGACCTCCTCCATTCTATGTTTCCCTAATTATAGGAGGCAAACTAGTCCATAATTGCATGATTGATTCAAGGGCCAGTAGTTCAGTGATTCCTAGATGTGTTGTTGATGCTTTGGGAATGAAATATGAGCCCATTGTTAGGGATTTATTACAGTTGGATGGAACTACTGTCAAGAATGTAGGGATCCTTAGGAATGTGGAGATGGCCCTACATGCATGCCCTAGTTGTACTGTAACCCAAGATATCTCTATTGCTAAAGTCAAGCCATATTTTTCCATCTGTCTATCAAGAGACTTTACTGCCCAAATAGCTGGTTTCATATCTTCTGATTGGTCATATATGTCTTTTAAAACTAAATATGGAGCCAATGCTTCAATCAGAGCAGAGCCTCAAGCCCTCCATCATACTGAATCTTACACCCCCAACCCCATCAACATGAATTGCCCTATTATAGAGATGGATGAGAATGACATAGTGAAGGAGCCCACCACTCCCCTGACAGAGATACCTAATTTCTTCTTGGATGAGTGGGCTGACGCATATCAATTTGACTTTATGTCAGAGATCCTCGAGATAGGTCTCAGTACATATTGTATATTGGAAAAGGATGCCTTGGTTCCCAATCTTATGGATGTTAAAGAAGATGAAAGTGGGATATGGAGTATGTACTTTGATGGAGCAAGGAATAAAAATGGATCAGGAACTGGTGTAATGTTAATTTCCCCTGCACAAATCAGGTATTACTTCTCCTTTAGGCTCCAATTTAGTTGCACCAATAATGTGGCCGAGTATGAATCCTTGATCCAAGGTCTCTTAATTGCTTGAAAAAGAGGAATTCAAGCTTTAAGGGTCTATGGAGATAGTGATTTGGTGGTTAATCAAGTGAGAAATTAGAATATCACCAAAAATGTTTTGCTCAAGTCTTATAAAAATAGAGTTTGGGATTTTCTTGAGGGTTTCAATGCATTTAACATCCAAAGCATCCCTAGAAAAGAAAATAGACATGCTGATAGAATTGTAGCAATAGGTGCATCTTATCATGGGCCAGGGAATCTTGAGGAGGAGAAGAAGCAACAAATTAGATTGGTAGTAAGGCCTGCCATCCCTAACAATAACACCCACTGGCAAGTGTTTGAGTCTAATGAGAAAATTGTCAGCTTCTTGCAAAATGAGGCAAAATTTTTAGAGAGAAATTAATCAAGACTGCAAGATTAGTATGGAGATCAGATCATTCATCTTAGTTCTAACAAGCTGCCTAAAGGTCTCATTACTTTAGAGAGTGTTTTTAATCCTGGTGATCAAGCAAAGGGCAGGGCCATGAACCTAGCTGCTAATGAGGGTGACCATACTCCAGTCATGGTTGCTAATGGAAAATCCTTAAACATGGTGAAGGTATGTTCTAAAATTGAACAAGAAAATTTTATTCATCTATGTCAAGAATTTAATGATATATTTTCTTGGACATATGATGACTTAAAGGGTTTTGACCCAAGGTTATTTCAGCATACCATAGATTTAGTTGATGATGCAAAACTAGTAAGACAAAAACAAAGACCAGTGAATCCCAAGATTGAACCATTAATGAGAAAAGAGCTATCCAAGTTGATTGAGGCCAATATAATTTTTCCTATAAAGCACTCATCATCGGTAGCAAACCTTGTCCCTATTAGGAAGAAGAATGAGGAAATTAGACTGTGTGTGGACTTTAGGGACCTTAACCAAGCTTCCCTTAAAGATCACCATCCTCTCCCTTCTATGGAGCTGATTTTATCCAAGGTTAGTGGTTCAAAGAGATTCTCATTTCTTGATGGATTCTTTGGTTACAATCAAGTGCTGGTTAAAGAGTCTGATAGATACAAGACTGCATCTACCACTAAATGGGGTACCTATGATTTTTGTAAGATGCCATTTGGGCTAGCCAATGCAGGTGCTACATTTTGAAAGGCAATTGAGATTACCTTCAAGAAATTGATTGAAAATTTTGTCTTAGTTTACCTTGATGATATCACTATGTATTCAAAGGATGTAGATGATCATTTTCATCATCTCAGACAGGTATTCTTAAATGTAGAGAGTTTGGGGTTTCCCTTAACTCAAGCAAGTGTGTCCTTGCTACTAACCAAGGAAAATTATTAGGGCATATTGTATCTAAGGATGGCTTAACCATTGATCCAGAGAGAACAAAAGCAATACTTTCTCTCCCTCTTCCTAAACACAAGAAAGGGCTACAAAGTTTCCTAGGCAAGATAAATTTTGTGAGAAGATTTATCCCAAATCTTGCTACCATAGTGAAACCTCTTACAACTATGCTTAGGAAAGGTATGGTATTTGCATGGAACAAGGAAGGGAAGGAAAGTTTTGAAGAGATCAAGACAACCATAGCCTTAGCCCCTACTATCATGAACCCAAAATTTGAGAAGGATTTCATTCTTTATACCTTAGGTGGTGAGTCAAGAATTTCTGCTATCTTGACTCAAACAAATGACAAGAATGAAGAACAGCATATAGCTTTCTTTAGTGAAGGGCTTAAGGAGTATGAACATAGGTACAGTTATGTAGAGAAGCAAGCCCTTGCAATCATCAGAGCTTTAAGGAAATTCAGACACCTCCTATCCCATAACAAGATTCATTTGTTAGTACCCCATGCTAGTGTGAAGGATTTCCTTTTGAGCAAAGATATTAGTGAGAAAAGGGCTGGTTGGATTACAAGAGTGATGGAGTATGATGTTGATATCTAGGTCACTAAGCTAGTAAGAGGTAAGGGATTGTGTAAGCAAATGTTATCATCTCAAGACCCTAATAAAGAAGTTGTCATGGTATTAACAGAAGAATAGGAAGCAAGAAATGATGGCCCAAGGAATTGGATGGATGACATGAAGTATTTCTTATTAGGGAATGGATGCCCTCAAGGATTAGACAAAGCTAAAAAGAGATGGTATAGGCTATAGTCAATTCCTTATGTCATAGTTGATGATATCCTTTTTAGAAGAGATTTTAATGGAGCCCTATTAAGGTGCCTTGATATAAACTAGGCTGAAAGAATGATCAAGGAACTTCATGATGGTCTTGATGGTGGCCACTTCTCGGCTAGAACAATTGCAATGAATATCATGAGGGCTGGTTATTACTCGCCATCTTTGTTCCGTGACTGTCATAAGTATGTAAGGAAGTGTGAAAAATGTGCCTTCTCCTTTGGAAAACAAAGACTTGTAGCTCTTCCCCTCCATCCTATCCAGGTGGATCAACCTTTTGCTCAATGGGGGTTGGATTTCATAGGCCCTATCAATCCTCCTTCTAGTTCTAGTCACAAATGGATTTTAGCTACTACAGATTACTTTACTAGGTGGACAGAGGTAGTGGCATTGAAGGATGCCATCGAATCTTCAGTTGTTGTGTTCCTTGATGGAATTGTGACTAGGTTTGGTGCCCCTTCAACCATTATTTTAGATAATGCCAAGTCCTTTTTTGGAGCTCAGATTTGTGCATGGGCAGTGGATCATAATATCTATATGAGCACATCCTCAAATTACTATCCTCAAGGTAATGGTTTGGCCGAGTCATCCAACAAGAACCTAACTAGGATCATGAAAAGGACAATAGAGGATAATCAGAGGTGTTGGCATAAAAGGATGAAGACTGCACTGTGGGCTGATAGGATAACACCTAAAAGATCAATAGGGAATTCACCATTTGTAATGGTATATGGTAGAGAAGAAAGGCTTCTAATTTCATTGGAGTTCCTATCCCTAGAACTAGCTCATTAGCTAGAGTTGATTGAGGATGATGCCATGATAGTGAGAATGACAGAACTGATGGAGCTAGAAGAAAAGAGAAATCAGGCCATGCAGACCCTAAAGGCACACCAACAGTAGGTGAAGAGGAGTTTTGACAAGAAGGCTAGGGTCAAGATCTTTAGGTAGGGAGATTTGGTTCTAAAGTGGGATGTAGGTAGGGAAAAACTAGCAAGACACTCAAAGTTTAATGTGTTGTGGAGTGGTCCTTATCTAATTATCAGTTGTAAGTAGGCCAATGCTTTCTAGTTAAGCAAGCCTGATGGTGAGATTCTGCCCATCCCAGTCAATGGGATTTATCTTAAGCCATATTTTTGACAAGGTTTGGGGTTCCATGTATATAGTTAGTTTAGTTTTTTTTTTTTTTGTTTCCTATTTTCTAAGAAGTGCATGAGCACAAGGTGGTCTCTCTGTGAGATAGCAGGTTTTCAAAATTTTGAAGATTGCAGGGAGTTTTGGTCTCTGGTTCTAGTTGCAAAGGCAGAGATTTCTATGTTTTTCTCTCAAAAGTAGGGTTAGGGTTTCACAATGCACAGGATCTACATCTTTTTGGATCTATAGCCCAATGGATGCTTTAGGCCATTGGTCTTATGCATAGAAGGCTTGCATCCCCTGTGAGTCACCAGAAATGTTATCATTTTTTACGCCCCACCAAGATTCAAATTTTAAATGTTTTACCCACCAACGGCTAGTGTGTAGAGTTAAATACCCGATCAAACCTTATAATATGTTCTGTAGCCCACAAGTCTTCCATTGTCAGATCTAAAGAATATTTGCGGTTGGTGCTATCTTGCCATGGGAAGTTGCACAGTAGATACATTAGCAACATAACGCCCTTCTGCCACATGTCAGGTGGGTCACCTTTTCCTTGATTATTTCTTTGGTGCTAGGTTTTGCCAATTCCACAGTGGGCACCATGGCGCTATCAAAAAATCTGAGCTTCTCGCCATTAGTGACATGGCGCCTAGACAGAAAGTGATCCTGCGGTAAGGTTTGGAAGTACGGTGGGTCCCAGGTGTGCCCTATCAGATATCAGTGAAGATTTGTCAAACACATTGGCAGTGGATTCATCTTTTCATTAGCTAAGTATAACTACATGGAGTATAGGTCCTACTTTCCTTAGCAGGCTGCAGACAGGGGTTTGTCAAACAGTTGGGACATGGCTAGTTCCTATTGGCTATGCACTGAGAAGTCAAATCTATCTTGCTCATCGTTAGATCAGTTTAGATCAACGATGGGTGCTATCTCGCTATGGAGAACTGTGAGAATTTTAACCATAGTGACATATCACCTCGATGATGTGTGGCATGTGGGTCCATTTTCATCTTGTGGGCTACAGGATGAATAGGTGTCTTGTCTTTCGTGGTAGCTGTCAGACATGTTAGAGTACGTAGGCAGATCTTATTGGCCCATCCAATTAACTAGGTATGCAATCCTACAAAGAGTTTGAGGACCGTAGATGTGAATTTGATCCATGGTTGGCATCATGTTTCTATTGAGAGTTGCACGATAGATACCCATAGTGACATAATGCCTCAATGACACATGACATAGATGATGTAATGGGCCTGCCCTTCTTCAAAGTGATAGTACATCTCATCCTCAGTGGCAGTTGGTAGATGGGTCAGAATACAGTGGCATTTTTCATTGGTCCATTCAGCCAACTCGAGATGTAGTTGTACAATTTTGTGGACCACCGTAGGCCTAAGGTAGATCTACGGCAGGCACTATCTTGCTATGGAGAACTACGAGAATTTTAACCATAGCAACATAGCGCCCTTTCACCATGTGGACTAGGAGGCAAAGTCTCACCAAGGTATGTGTGCCAAGGATTGCCAGGTGTCATTTGAGTGTGGTACAGTTGTTGAGATGATGCTAGGTATAATGGGCTTGGGTTAGAATAAGCATAGTATTACGACAAGTCCTCACAATCGTCAAATTTTTGGAAGATCGATGGTTGGCATTATCGTACTATTAAAAGTTGCACACTATATACCATAGCGACATAGCGCCTCAGTGACACATGTCATATGCGCCTGTGTTATCTCGTGAACCTCAAGGATGATGCCAAGTTGTGCCAGGTAGATACCAGGTGTCTTGACAGTGTTTCGCAGGCCCAGAAGTTGAAAAGCAAAGCGTAGAACATGACGAGTCTCCACGATCATCAGATTAAGAAAGATCAATGATGGGTGCTATCTTGCTATGGAGAACTATGAGAATTTTAACCATAGTGACATAGTGCCTTGGTGACAAGTGTCTTGCGGGCCCAGCCAAGGTTGACAGTTAATGACTAGCAGTTAGTGTAACCATCACAACTAGAGTTGGAGGAGTTAGCACAGTTAGTAATGAAGAAATGGTCAACTATGTAGGACTTCCACAAGGTGGAAAAATAAAAAGAGGCTGTTTGTCCATGTGGTCCATCCTACTTATAGAAATAGGTTGACTTGCTGGCTCTGCTGATTCACAAACCAAAAAATGAAGGTAATCGATTTTGTTGCGGGATCTAATCTTCATGATCAATTCCAACTACCATGAAATGAATGTAGAACAAGAAGAACACTCTACCACCCATCTTTTGATCCATATACGAGGTCAGAGTGCAGTTATGGCACCATTTCTATCTTCTTAGGGCCCTGTTCCAAATCATTGTGTCTGGATCTGTATCCAAATCAGATTTCCCCTTGATTGTTCTCTGCAGAACTTAATGGCATGTAGTTGTGAAGTCACTTCACTTGGAAGAGATCTTAGTTATGCTTGAACTATAAAGGAAACTTTTGTAGATTTTTTTGAGGTCAGACCTTTCTCTGGCTTTTCTCTACTATTGCTCTACAATTCCAATGTAAATTCCCTTGTGCGTCTAAACTGTATGATTCTCTATTTTATCTCCTTCAACCATTGGTATGAAAGTGCAAGAACTCCTTGCCTTCACCATTATTTTGTGAAAGTACGTAATCTGCATGGCTGTATCTCTATTGGCTTGTGAATGGTATATAAGTTAATCTCTCTTTCCTTGTGACATTCATCTTGATCATCTTGATCTGCATGTGGTTATTTGATTAAACAAGTCTGAATGTGTATATCCTTAGTTTCATTCTAGTTCAATAGTGCATATATGGGTAGGGATTGGTCTGAACACTCTATTTTGGTGCATCGCCTCTTTAGATTGGGCTAGGTAGATTTGTTTCATGGCCTCCTTCTCCCTTTTCCCCTCAAAGAGTAGTTAGGTGCACCCTGATAGTAAGAGGAAGCTGGCCTTCTCTGGAGACTCAACCTCACAGTTCAAGTCCCACAGCTTGGAGGTTGTTTCCATGTTTCACAAGGTTGTCCTCAAGCATAGGCTCTGGACAAGGGTGCAAACCTAAGTGACAACATTTCCATAGGCTTACAATCTTCCATATGAAATTTCTTTAACATTTATTTTGCATACTTAGTTTGGGATAAGAGTATACCATTTTCCAATTGATAAATTTGCAACCCAAGAAAATAAGATAGTTCCCCAAGCATGGACATTTCAAATTCAAATTGCATAAGATTTGAAAACCTTGACTTAAAGCATCATCATTGGATCCAAATGCTATATCATCAACATAAACAAGTACAATGAAAAGATCATAAAATGTACCATATATGTACAAGTTTCTATCAACACCACCTCTTTTGAAGCCATTTTTGATAAGATATCTACTTGACCTAGAATACCAAGCCCTCAAAGCTTGTTTCAAACCATAAAGAGAATTGTTAGCCTATAGACATAATTAGGATAGTCTTTACTTTCAAACCCTTTAGGTTGATCCACATAAACCTCTTCATCAAGATAACCATTCAGAAATGTCATTTTAACATCCATTTCATACATTTTAAAGCCCTTGAAAGCCAAATATGCAAGAAAGATTCTAATTGCTTCAATTCTAGCCATCGATGCACAAGTTTCATGAAAGTCCACACCTTCTATTTGTGCTTAGCCCATACAAACCAATCTAGACTTGTTCCTTGATATCTTTCCATTTTGTCAAGTTTATTTCTAAAGACCCATTTAGCAACTATTACACTTTTATCTTCAGGTCTAGGCACTAATTCCCAAGCTTTATTCTTTTCAATTTGACTTAGTTCTTTTTTCATAGAATGAACCTAAAACTCATCCATACTAGCTTCTTTATATGATTTAGGTTCAATTTGAGATAAAAAAAAATAAAGATTAGCACATTCACTAGATATAGTTCTTGTTCTTGTTTGAGTACCTGCATGTTTATCCCCTATAATCTACTCTTAAGGATGATACTTATTCAATCTTGTTCCATTAGCCTTTGTACCTATGGGTTATGGTGTTTCTATTTGATCTTTTATCTCTTCTTCACCTTCAAATTTTTTATTATCTACTTCTTTCAATTCTTTATCACTATATTGTAGGAAAGTATTATCCATTCTTATTTCCTTTTTATTATGCACAACTTTGTCCACTTTCACATGTACAGTTTCAACAAGTTTATTCAACCTTTTATTTAAACATTTGTAAGCTTTAATTTGAGAAGAATATCCAAAAAGACTTCTTCATCACATCTTGAGTAAAAGCTTCCTATGTTATCATCATAATTCTTAATGAAGCATCTACTTCCAAAAAATCTAAAATTCTCAAAAAAAGAAGGATGTCCATACCATAACTCATAAGGAGTGTACTTAATTTTTACCCTTAGTTGTGTCTTGTTTAAAATATATGTGAACTACTTCTTTCCAATACCTATTTGGTACATCAAATCCATCTAACATAGTCCTTGCCATTTCTTTCACTATTTGGTTCTTTCTCTCAACAACTCTATTTTGTTGAGGTGTCCTATTACATATTGTCTTTTAATGCCATGTTTTTCACAATAATCAACAAATTCATCTGAAGTAAACTCACCACCTTTATCTAATCATAAGCATTTAATCTTCATGTCTAACTCATTTTCAACCATTTTCCTAAAAATCCTAAAATTGTTAAATGCCTCTGATTTATGCTTTAATAAGGTTACCCATGTCATTCTCATACAATCATCTATAAAAATCATGAAATACTTTTCACCATTTAATGATATTGTCCTTGTAGGACCACATAAATCAGTATGTACTAATTGCAATGGTTTAGAATAAAAATATTCTTTTGAAGGAAAATATGCCTTTTTTTGTTTACCATGTTGACATCCTTCACAAATAACATTCTTTGGCTTACTTATACATGGAATACCTCTTACTTTCTAATGCTTACTAACTTTTACCAAGTTGTCAAAATTCAAGTGCCCAAGCCTTTTGTTCCATAACAAAATTTCATTCACCTATCCCATAAGATGAACATCTTCATGATTGTTGGTATTTGTGATACTTTGTTGACATATCAGTCAAATTTTTTATTAGTTACACACACTTCTTCAGATTGTATATAGCTACCAAGCTTATTGTATAGTTAATAGTATTTTCCAAGCATTTTAGTTGTTGTCGAGTTCTACAATTGCTACCAAGTCCTTTGGACAAATCCCAGTGGTTATCGAGCAATTACTGTTATAGTGAAGATCAATAGTGTAAACCATGCATCATAGTGTATGATGTGTTTACCAATGCAAGATGAACTATGCAATGTTCACCAAGTTTGCAATGTGTCTGATCCAAGTCCATTGTTAACTAAGCTAGTTAGTGTTAACCAAGTGACTCAATTTATACCAAGCTCAAGATGATAGTGTTTACCAAGTCATTCAGTGGTAAACAAGTGATTCAGTTTATATGCTGAGTTTTACAGTATCTACTGAGTCACCAATGCAGATCAAGTTCAAGACTACTTGGAAATGATTCATATGGTCCAAGCTTCTATTTCTATCAAGTGCATGATGATGTCAAGCATTGATAGTGGATGTCGAGTATCAGAATTTCACCAAGTCAGTCTTTAGAACTTGAGTGTCTTCATTTGGGCTAACTTTGTAATTTGTATAATTGGATTGATACATGTAATGTATTATATCATATCCAAGTATCATGAAGATGTGAATATGAATGCAATGTAAGAAAATATAATTAGAGAAGAATAGAAACAATAAATTATAAAGGCTACAGTAGTCTAAGGAGCAACAAAGTCATATATATCATAGTAAGGTGATTAGTACTTAATAGAATCTCATCTAGAAAACCAAGTTGTAGATCAAAGATCATCTACTATTTCATCCTAATAGGTGGATCAGTCAAATCCTTTAACAAGGTAGACCTAACAGTCTTTAGTAAATCTCTTTATCGAGTGCATACTTCATTGTATGTTTTTAAATCCTTTCACAAGGTACACCTAGCATTCCTTATTGCTCCTAGTAGGGCAGATCATTAGAAGTGATCAATGTAAGCTTTAATAGGATAACTTTATACTGCACTACTAAATTTTGTGAGTATCATCTCGACCCTAGTTTTACTTTCTATTTGCAAGGTTTTTGGGTCACCAAATCTCTGTGTTATAATGTTGTGAATGATTTCATGTTTTCAATTTCTTATGCATGCAATTAGATTAGATCAAATGTGATAAATTAAATGCTAAGTGGATTGTTGGACTAAGATTTGAAATTATAAAAGTTTTAGAAGTTATTTTTTCACCCCTTCCCTCTCAATAACCTAGCATAGTCTTTAATATTTCCAACAATTAGTATTAGAGCATTGTGGTTCTCAGGAGAAAAGCTTAATAGCTTGAGCAAAGATCAAGGCCATGGAGATATTTAGACTTGACAAAGATATTGACAATGAGAAGCTAGATTTGGAAATGGCCATTGCCCAACTCAACAAAGAAAAGGAGCTAATGCAGTGCAAGGTAGGAGTATCCACAAAGGAGAAGTCCTAGCCCCTATCAAATAACAACAGAACAAAAACAAAATAGCAAGAAGTAATAATGCAAGATTTGATACTAACCCACAACTATTTATTTATAAAATAACTATTTACATGCAATATGCCTAGCTGTAAGTCCTTCCAAGTTATGGCCAAATACAATAAAAAATACAATAATAGTTCTACAAGATTTCATGAGATCCAACTTATAACACTAGCTAGTCTAGATCTACAACTAGAAAAGAACACCAAGAAGAATTCATACTTGTACCTTTAGGTCCACCAATCTATTCTCTTGTTCTTAAGTCATAGCCCTAGCTCTACTCACAAAATTGATTTGGAAAATCCCTCAAGATCCAATTCAATCCATATCCCAACTAGCCTAGATCTATAACACAATAGAAACTTGGTAGAAACCTCCAAGATATCAACTTGTGCTCACAAACCGCAAAGCAACCTCCTTGTTCCTAAACTATAGCTACTATCTTTTCTCCAAATTCATAACTCCACCACAATCATACTATAAACTACCTTCCATTTAGCACTTTATTTATAGACTCTAGAAAACTTTCCCTTTAGCTACTCCCAAATCCTCCTCCCAAGAGCTTTATTAACTCTAAGACAAAACACCCTATTTATACTTGCCAAAATAGATTAAAGAACCTTCTAGAACATTACAAAATAATAAGGCTGACCCACCAATGGTTAGGACACATCCTAAGGAAAGATCTCATCATAAATAGTGTGATTAAAATAAATCTCACAAGTTGGCTTGCATAGAAAACATAGAAATCACGTCCAAAATGCTAACACTCAGCATAAATAGGAAATCTGGCACATGAAGAACAACTCAACACACACTATAGAACTTGGCACACACTATAGTGGCAAGGTGGGATAACATGTGAACTTGAGGGTTAACATGACATGGAATAACCTCAACTTGGATTATACTACAAAATAATTGGCACTCGATAATTGTAGCAACCAATAGAAATAGAGGGATAATGCGACAACTAAGATGCTCCTAAATAAAACTCCCTAGGTAAATAGAAAAGTGTGTCCCACACTTTGATGCCCAAAGAAAGAGCAACAACATCTTCATCTTCACCAAAGGTTTCCACTCCTATAGGGACAAGAAAACCAATCTGCACATCATCCACATCTGGCGCATCATTCTATCAAACACCAAAATGTCAACCATCCAATCTACATGGTCACTCCTAGGAACAAACTAAACATAATGCGTCATCAAAAAACCCTCATCCACATCAACAACTAGTGAATCCACACCAGTAGCAACAAAATCCATATCATTAGTAACAAATTTTTCATCAACAACAATATGAAGATCCCCATCAACACATGCCAAACTCACAACACCACCAATCTCATTGTTCATAGAAAGATGCTTTGCAACATATAACTTGTCACCAATAACAACTAGATCATCCATGACCAATTGCTCTACAATTTCTATGTTAGACTCACATAACTAATTATGAAAGCCAACCTCTATCCTAGCATCAACAAGGATACAAATATCTTTAGTAACAACCTCCAGCTACTCTACAAGTTTTGTATTAGACTTCACAAATTGATCCACAAAACCAACCTCTTCATCCTTGACCTTATCATACCATCTTGTCTCATGAACAAGGCTCTTAACTGGTCAAACAACACTGTTCCAAAATTCTCTAGCTCCAAAAACATCTACAAAATTCCTTCCTCATCATTTCCTTATCTCGATCAATTGAACTAGTTTCAAACTAAGCAACCTCCTCCTTAGTTTGATTAGCCAAACTAACATCAAACTAAGCAAACATCTTAGAAAAATTACTCTCCACCACATTATGGAGGTTCACAATCATCTTAGAGTCCAATCCTCTAAGAGCCATCTCCTAAGATCTTCATAAAACCTCTGCAACAATTCCTTCCCACACTCCTTATGACAATCTTGAATTTTTTGCAAGTCAGATCACAACCTACCACCTTGCATGAACAATTAAGAACCACATCACAAGTCTAGGAACATAGATTTTCAATACACAAACTCTCTACAATCATGCCTCAACAAGATTAATCTTCCATATTTGCATCCATCAATCCATCTATAGGCCCTCTAAAATTGGAAATTAGAACTACAATCTTCCACCTCACAACCAAGAGATCTAGGACTCAAGAAAGAAAATCCACTACCATAGCAAGATCTTTTTAGATCAACATCTTGAAGCCAAGGAGGTTCAAACTATCTCAACTTCAATGAGCTATCCACACACTTAGGAACAACCTTCAATTTGATACCATCTGATACAATGCAAAGTAGGAGTATCCCCAAAGGAGATGTCCTAGCCCCCAACAAATAACTACATAGTAGAAACATAATAGCAAGAAGCAATAATGCAAGATTTGATACTAACTCAAAAATATTTATTTTTAAAATAATTGTTTACATGCAATATTATTTGTTTTAAGGCCTTCTAGGTTATGGCCAAATATAATAGCAACTACAATAACACTTCTGAAAGATCCCACTAGATCTAATTTACAACACTAGCTAGTCCAGATACACAACTAGAAAAGAACACTAAGAAGAATCTACACTTGTACCCTCAGGTCTACCAAGCTATTTTCTGGTTCTCAAGCTGCCACCCTAGCTCTACTCACAAACCTAATTTGCAAGAAGCCTCAAGATCCAACTCAATCCATATCCAAGCTAACCTAGATCTATAAAAAAATAGCAACTTGGTAGAAACCTCCAAGATATCAACTTGTGCTCGCAAGACATCAAGCAACCTCCTTGTTCCTAAATCATAGCTACTAGCTTTTCTCCAAACTCATAACTCTGCCACAATCCTACTATAAATTGCCTCACATTCCACAATCTATTCATAGACTTAGGAAAACTTTCCCTTTAGCTTCTCCCAAGTTCGGTGCTCCCAAATCCTCCTCCCAAGAGCTTTCTTAACTCTAAGACAAAGCACCCTATTTATACTTGCCAAAATGGATTAAATAAACTTCCAGAACATTAAAAAACATTAAGGCTAGCCCACCAATGGTCAAGACATATCCCAAGGCAAAATCTCATCCTAAATGGTGTGATAAAAAAAAATTCTTGCATCAAAAATGAAAAAATCATGTCCAAAATACTAACACTCGACATAAAGAGGAAAACTCAGCACATGAAGAGTCACTCGACACATAAAGAACAACTCAATCAACACATACTACAAAACTTAGCACACACTACAGTGGTAAGATGGGATAACACACAAACTTGAGTGTAACATGATGTGGGATAATCTCAACTCAGCTTACACTACAAAATTACTAACACTTGACAATTGCAGCAACTCAATAGCACCCAACAGAAATAGAGGGAAAACATGATGACCAGGATGCTCTTGCATCAGGAGCAACTCTCTCAATCCCTAAAAAGAAGAAAACAACTTGCAATTCAAATGAATGATCATCTCTACATTGAAGAAATAATTAAAGACCTTTATTAAAGAAATTCAAATGAAGCCAATGAAGCAATCAAAGAACTCCTAGAAAACAATGGTTCCCTACAAGAAGTAAGAACACTACGAAGAAAATGAGAGATTTAGTTAGTAAGGCTATGTAAAATCATGGAGCAGAAAAACAAGATAAAAGAAGAAATAGATGGATGGAATAATGAAATTTAGAACCAATCCCTTCAACAAGTAGTCCTTTTTAATTAGCTCTCCAATGCAAATGAGGAAATCATAAGCCTAAGATTTGAAAATGAAAGAATAAGAAATTATCTAAATTTTGAAAGGAAAATCAATGAAAGATAATGGAATGATCTAAACTCTAAGAGGCAAATTAATAAAAGAATGATGAAATCCCAAGAAAACATGAATCAATTGAATGAAGAAAATCTCTATAGACAAAAAGGAAAAGCAAGAATTTGATATCTAGAAGAAGGAGAATCATCCAAGCAAGGAGCTCAAAAGAAACAAAGACTTAACTATAATCACTATGGTAAGATAGGTCATACATCAAACAAATGTTTCAGCAATGAAAAAGAAAAATTCAATGAAAAGTTCTATAATTCCAATCAGCATGGTCATAAGGCTAATGAATGCAAAGAGAAACCAAAATTTGAAGGCAAATGTCACAAATGCAATAAACATGGACAGAAGTCATCAGAATGCTACTACATACCATGGTGAAAACTTGGCAAGCAGGAACCATGTGTAATCAGTTATTACTCCTCCATCTATTAGGATTCCATCTAAATTTACCCCTTTTCTCCATTCCCTAATCATATCCTTCATATTGCAAACCATCCCTCGTCCTTGATCATGGCCCACAAACTAGTTAATGTCCAAAATTATCTTACCTAAACTATCACCAATCTATACATACTCTATCCTTGGCCTTTGTACATAGTCTACATCTTGTCTTGGGGCATATTACCTATACTTTGCATGAGTTTGAACTTGAACTGGGGGCATAGCCCTAAACACTTTTTTATCATATAATGTCCTAGAAAAATTCATAAAAACCATAAACTGTCCTGAACAAGTCACTAAAAATCATAAAATATCCTAAAATAAATCCTAAAAAAAACATAGAATATCCTTAACAAACTAGTAACACAATAACATCAAATATCCTTAAAAACCCATCAAAAATTTGTAATAAACCTTGTACATAATCACCCCTTTTGCATAAACACTTACACTTTCATTGACAAGCACTATACTTCAATGACAATCACATTATTTGAGCAATGTGAACCAACAATTAATCCAACATGTCACTATGGATCTATCAACTGAATCCAAAAATGAAACTATCACATGATCAACCTATCAAACATTACCAAAAAACCTAAAACACTAAAAGGAAAGTAATAATGAACAAGAATAGCTATTGGCTCATGCTATTTATTGAGTGATTTATTTTTTCTTTGTTTTTTCTTCAATTATGTTACTATGCCACTCAACAATATAAACTAATCTATGAGAGTGTTTGGGATGGTTCAAGGTCATCATTTTCTTTTTATGTCTGTTAAAGAAATGTACCTGTGAGAGTCAGGGGCATGTATATATGACTCAAAATGGAAAAGGTCATTTTCTATTTGCATCATGTTTGTTTATGCAAAATGTTTGTAGTTGTGCTCTGGCCCTTTATACCATAATGTGTTGCATTCCATTTGCTATATCAAAATAAAGCTCCATTTGACATGTAGTCCACTTTATGAAAGAAAAAGTCTTCAAATAAATAAAAATAGTCATCATTTCACTTCCTTGGTATTCTATCATTAATCTCCTCATCTGCCACCATGATCATGTATTATGATACACCAAATCATCTTCCTCCTTCATCCTACATTCCTGCATCATCATACAGTGTAAGCCAACCTTCTATGACTGTCCACCCAATCTAGCCTTAGTATGACCTTTTTTTGAAAAATTTTGACCAATTTTGACCATGTTTGACTAATTTCACCAATGTTGTGATATCTTTTCACCATTTTGGACATGCACACAAATTTTTAGGTCATTTTGAGTCCAATTGGGCTGATTTTGGTCCCTAAAGCCTTCTGTGGTGCAGTCTACACTTTTAAAGTGCACTTGGGCTTCCCAAGTGCACCAAAGATACACCTGGTCTTACCAAGTGTGCACTATATGCATTTTGGGTGCACTTGGGGTAGTTGGATGCCAAGAACTACTCACAGAGCCCCTATGTTGCACTCTGGCACCCATAACTTTTGTGTTTCAACTTTGATTTTCAATTTATTAGTTGTATTGGATTTAGATCTTTTCTTTGAACAAATTTAGTTTCATTTTCATTATTTTGTTACTCTCTTGAGTGGTAACCCTTGAAACTACTCTCACACCCCCGATTGTCCCCTATTATACACTTTAGACCTCATAACTTTCACATTTTAGCTTTGATTTGTGATCTGTCAGTTGCTACAGTTTTATCTTCTTATTGTAAAGAAATTAACCTCTCATATGGTTAACTTATTTCTGAAGGGGACACCCATATATATCATCCCCATTGTGGCATGTTGTTGTGGTGTCAGCGTTCTTTGACACAACACTCTAAATTGCACTGTATCAAAGAGGGGCAAAATGTAGATGCTCAAAAATGGTTCATGTCTATCATTTCATCACATTGTCATATTAACTCATCCCATTTTCTCATTCCACTAACTTAAATCATTTGTCCAACTTGATCATATCTCAACAATGTCTCTCATCATTCATATCCTCTTTCACATCAATTATAAATCATTTTGAAATCATATCAAATCAACTTAGAATCATATCAAATTAACTTAGAATCACCCCAAATTAACCCAAAATCACCTAGAATCATTCCTAATCAACCCAAAACATGTCATATATCCCAAATCTATCATCATTTGTCCAATCCTAGGCACTATTGAGGCTTTCAGTGTCTTGGAAACCTATCAATATATCAAATTTTATCAATCTAACCTTAGTAATTTCATGACTCTCAATGCTAGGTCAAACTATCATTTACATCATCTGATCCTTGAAATTGTTGAGTCTCTCAATGTTGAATCATAGAATTTTCAACCATTTAAATAATATTGATAGTGTCCATCAATGTTATTTATCAACCAATCTTGATCGTGTAGCATTTTGTAATGTCATTTAAATGTTACGTGTCCTCAGTTCATGTCATCTGTCCTTGGCATGTTATCATTTTTCATCGATCAGTCAACTTGACCATGGCTTTGGTCTACTCATCATCATCCTAGTCAATTTGCACTATTGTTGCACTTATTGAATCAAATTGGCCAATCATCTACTAATTTTCTCTATAGGATTAAACAATCCATAATTTCATCCTATTTACTTTTACAAAATATTCTTCCTAAATAACATCATTAATTAATTAAGTTTATTAATTAATTGGTTCATCATTCACAAACTATGGGAATTCAAAATTTCCTAAGTTCCATTTTCCACCCATTAATTCCATATTTTTTACTAATTTATATTTGTGTAGAATAATGGATTTTTAATTCAAATGCTTCACATAATATTGACATCATCATTACACATTGGCATGACACATCATGTGTTCTTGCTTTACACTTGGATATGATATGTTATAATCCATATATTCTTATTCTCTTACGCATGTCCATATTTGGCTTCCATTGTCATAGATTCTTGGCTTTAAGTGGTTTTGAGGTGTCACATGATGTGTCATAGACCCTCTTTCATTTTTAGCCATGTTTGACTTCCCAGGGTCATATAATCCTACATTAGGCATCTTGTGTCATATGTCTCATGGATTCTCAACGGAATCTCTTGCCAAGTTACATATCGAAGGTGACAAGTCCAATGCTCTCATCTTTTGTGTTGATTATAAAATGAGCATTCTTCATCTCATTTCCAGTCCTTTAGGTCCCTATGTCCCTAAGTTTTAAGTCCTTCAAGTCCTTAGGTTCTTAGTCTTTTGTCCTCTCAAGCTAAAATCACATCTTCTAGTATTCCCATAGCATTATCATTACCATAAGCTTTGCTTCCAAATTGTATACACTATAGGAAATTGGAGCTATATTACATAGAGAAGAAAGAAGGACATGGGAGCTACAAGTAAAAGAGGGAATTTTAACTTTGTGTTGTTCCTTTTGTTTATTTTTCTTTCATGGTAGACTAGAGGGTGTCAATGTATGTTTATTTTGTTTGTGATTCGCTCATAGTATGTTAGACATTAGCCCATTTTCTAGTCCTACAGTTGGATTCCCTATACAATTAGATGCAACCAATAAGAAAATGGGAAGGGTTAAGTGGAAAAATGGATAAATCTTAGCCATAGATTCATACCTAACCCTAAACCACCAAAAACTTCTTAAGGAGGAAAAAACCCTAAAACTCTTTATAATGAGCATGTAAGGAATTGATGGAGCAAAGAAGGTAGTTTTCATGTGCAAATAGAGAATTCATGGTGACTTAGAAGTTATGAAGTGAAACCACATTACAAAATCAGTTAGACTAGAATAGATGATAGGGAAAGTCATACAAGAAAGATGCATTTGATCAATAAGGATTAGGAAGACATTGTTTAGAGGTGACTTGTTATTAGGAAAGCAAGTGTCAATTGTAGGATCTATGCTAAGACATTTTAATAGGTGATTTTAGTCAAATCTCTTAACAGAGTAGTCCTAACAAGTTGTATTAAATCCTTTAACAAGGTGCTTACTTAGTTGTAAGTTAAAGTCATCTAACTAGGCACACTTATAACAGGGTGTTGAAATCCTCTAACAAGGTGAGATCTAATAGTCTTTGTAAGCCTTTAACTAGGTAGACCTCTCATAGGATAGATCACATTTCATGGTTAAAACATTGTAACTTTCATTGGATATACTTTATTATTGCAATAGTGAAGATTTGTGGGTGTCATCCCCACCCTAGTTTTACCTTCTCACCTTGAGGGTTTTTGGGTAATCATATCTAGTTTTATGTGTGTGTATGCTTACATGTTTGCATGATTTAGATGTAGATACTTTACATGTTATTTTACTTTACTCATTGAATGCATGAGATAGACATGTGATGAAATGGGTCCAAGTTTAAACTACTAATTCATCCCCCCACCTTAGAAGTTTACCTTTCATATTGTAATTCCAACAATTGGTATCAGAGTCTTGTTTTTTGAAAGAGAAGCTTTGCAGCTTTGAGGAAGGATCTTGAATGAGAAGTCTACAAGTTGGGAAAGACCATTGCAAACTAGGAGATTGAAATACATCTCATTCTACACCAATTGAATCAAGCAAGAGAAGACTTAAAGAATTCCTTGAAGAGAAGGAAAGAGATTGCTATTTTATAGAATGAAACACAATACAAAGACACTACTAAGCTATTTATAGATGAAGAATCAAATGAATTTGATGCATCAGTTATAGATCTAATGGAAAAGAATAGAGTCCAAGATGAGGAAATTAGAAATCTCAAGTTAGAGAAAGAATCACAAGCTATACTAATATGTGTAGTGGCTGAATAAAATAAGAAAGCTATGAAAGAAAAAGCTATGATTGAAGAAGAAAAAATAATTCTAGCCAATAGACTAGAAGAGAAGTCAATAGAGCTAACCAAGATTTCTAACATGTAACTGGACACTCTAAGTCAAATGATGAATGCCCACTATGAACTAAATGTCAAGAACATTGAGATAACTATATTGAAGTTGTAGAATAAAAAATTATAGAATGATCTAAAGAGAGAAAAGGAATTTCCTAAAAGTTTCAACAAACCAAATGAAGCCATCAAATATTTTGAGCATTTTTTGAGATCCCCTAGATCCAAGAATGATACATCAGGACTAGGTTACACAAGCACTAAAGAAAGAGAATCATCCAAAAGTGTAGAAGAAAGGAGCAACATAGGTAAGAAATCTAAACCTACTTGTTATAAGTGTGGTAAGAAAGGACATACTGCTAAAGTGTGTAGGAGTAAGACTGAAAATCAAAATGTCAAGGCTAAGAACATGGTTCACTACCATAAGTGTAACAAGCAAGGTCATCAAGCACATGAATGCAGAACCAAGACCATGCATACACAAAGATTTGAAGGATACTACTATAACTATCAAAAGTATGGAAATAGAGCATTTGAATGTAGATCCAAACTCATGTTCACATTGAACAAGAAAATAGAGGTAAGGCATAGTTGGTCATGCTTTTACTTCATGTTTTAAAAGTATGTTTCACTAAGAGTGTTCCTAGTTCTTATTTGCAAATTAGGGTTTGGTATTTAAAAAATTGGTTAACCTTAAGAAAAGCCCTAATTAAAACAAGATTTTTGCCCTAAACAAGCCCTTCAGGTCATATGTTTCACCTTTTAAATTGAGTGAGAAAATCATTTTTGAAATAAAATATAACCTGTCAAAGATTTTTTACTTTATAAATCTCCTGAAATGAACCTTACCATTAGATCATTTAAGATCCATGATGGTCACCTTGTCATCATAGAAAGTTGCATTCATTTTAGCACATGCCACATACTAATCTCTAGGGCCTACTTCAATTTTGACAAGGTTTTAGTATGTTTTTCCTACATCACCAAATCTCTTCGAAATATATGGTAGGTGCCAAGTTGCTATCAAAATTTGCATGGTCTTTTACTACATGTGACATGATGACCATCACAAAAGAGAAACATGATGCGTCAAAGAGTAAATACTGGCATTGTAATTATGGTTTTTCATTAATAAGCCTCATCACCACAATGGAATGTGAAAAATGTCAGTTGTAGTAAAGGATGCCAAGTGGCAAGAATCTGCTATTATTTCATGACATTAGATTTCTTTGAAGTATAAGGTCGTCACTATGTCACCACCAAAAATTTTGAAATCTTCTCCAAATGTGACATAGCAACCCCCCTGAAATTAGAAAAGTGGTGGGACCTAATTAAGAGACAACACCATAGAAAACATTTTTTCATAAAGAGGCCTAACCAACATGTCATTATGGCATTATTTCATGTGCCATGTGGATTTGCACTTAGAAAAAGATACATGTTGATTAGAGTTATCAGATCTCTCCCAAATCGACGGTGGTAACCTTATCACTATAGAGACTTGCTTGATCTTTAGTGCACATGACATGGTGATCAAAGAAAATTTGGAAAAGACATGCCATAGTTGGAATAAAATAATCATGAGATATGCATCATTCAATCAAAGTTGCATAATCAAAGGTCACTATGTCGCATATGGGAGTTGCTTGATATTTATGCATAGTGACATAGCGAGAATGTGACATGTGTCCAAAGGTACTAGTGGTTCTAGTAAAAATTTCTAGTGATGGAAAGAAAGGCTTATGTGGAGAATTTTGATTGAGTTGACTGACAACTTGGCCAATTGAAACTAAGTCATTAACAATCTTATTTTGAGATTTTCAGATGTTTTGAAATCAATGGCTTGTTTTCAAATTTAGAAGGTGATTCCACCTTGTGCTCCTTACAACCCATTTATGAAAGTTAAGGATCCTTGTGTGAAGTAGAACCAGAGATATATTGAAAAGATTTCACCAATTCTTCTCTATGCAAACAAATTTGAAATTCTCAAAGAGCTTAGAGCCCGTTGAAAGCTTTCTCAAGTGATTAAAGTGTGAAAGAATTCCTAGAGTTCACCCTATGCTGTAGAATTTCAATAAAAATGCAAAAAATAGCCAAGTAAGTATCTTGATCCATTAGATAGTAAAGATTTCTGATATTCTACATCATTAGTAAACATGCCTCCAAAGAAAGTCTTTTCAAGAAGTGTAGATTATGCAAGTACAAATATCCATGATGGATTTCTCGAAAAACTACCTGAATCCATGACTAACTCATCCTAGGTTAGAAAGTTAATTCATTTGAACCCTTAGCTCAAAATTGTAGATGGCTTGTATGACAAAGGGAACTAGATTAGGGAAGCAACTACTTCTAAAATAGGGCTCTATCTTTTTAGGAAGTGGTTTTCAGAAAGAAAATTATTTTCTCCCCATGGAAATATCTAGAATATTGATTTGGGAAAACTAGTAGTCCCTAGTGTTTTCATGGATTTTGACCTACTCATAGCCACTGCCAAAAATTATGACCTAGTAGTTAGGATAGTAAGAAGAATAGAAGGGAAATGATTGGTAAGAATAAATGCTAAAGAAATTTGAGAAGTTTTTGGTTTAGAACCACTTTCAGATTATTATGTAACCATTGACCTACTAGAACTAGAAAAATAGTATTTTTCTAAGAAGGATAGGATCAGGGAAGGTGCATTGAAAGCACACTTGGGCTCAGTTGGGAATTTTTCACTGGTTGTAGCATCAACTAAAGATCCTTTTAAAAAGGAATTCTTCACTTCCAAGGCCATAGAAATATACATGACTCTATGTAGGGTTTTTGGAAAAGATGAGTAGAATTTTATACCAATAAAACTCATGCATATTATGACTTAGATTTCTTCCTTTGGTGTCGATATTATTTTTTATTTTTCATCTTCTATAGTAGAAGAGATCTATATAGGGTTAGTTGGAATTGCAAAGAGCAAGGTAAAAAAGACTTTTGGTCATTATTCATTATTAATGCACATGCTCTTGTTTAAGAGGGTTATATATTTTGAAAAGAAGATGGTTTTGAATCAAGAACATGAAGGAGAGGCTCTGCCAATCTAGTTGTGGAGTGCAAATATGACATGGGATGCAAGGGAGGCTAGCTTTGTCAAATTTGATAGATATTTTGCATCTAGATTAAGATGCCTCATATTGAGGGATAATCTTAGAATCTCCAAGGCACTATTGGATTTACTCAGACCTATGGATAATCCTTTTGATTTGAAAGTATCCCACAACTGGGTTGATATCATAGCTTACCCTATTTCTATAGTTTTTAGGGCATATGGTTTTCAAGGGACTCTATATGTACTGCCCTACTAGGTGCCTTTGAAGGTAGGGATAACTGAGGTGCTATGGTAAATAGGGGGATTGGAAGAAACTTACTTGGATGGTAGATATAGAGGTTCACTCTTCCCCACTTGTATTGTGGCTCACTATTTTGTTATCACTAAAGGTACAAGATGGTTGTATCTCATCCCCACTTTTGTGATATTCAGGGATTTTTTGATTTTTTTTTTAAAAGGGCTAAAGTCAATGGAAAAGACCACCAATTATATTTCCCTAAAGATATTATAAGGAATGAATTCTCTTTACAAGAGTAAGAGATGGGTGAACCCATAATACTAGGTACCACTTATGTGGCATGAAGGAAGTTGTGAAATGATGCCAAATTCCCATATTCAATTTTATGTATGTTCATGCAAACTTACTAATGATGTTCACATGAACATAAAAGTATTACATGTTCATGCAAACATATTTAGTTTAAATAAGGGATGTTCGGGTGAACATCCCTTATTAATATGTTCATGAAAACATATTTTTATATCAAATTTGAGATAAAAACCTTATTTTTCCATTTTCCCATTAGGTTTGTATGTTCCTATGAACATATGTTCACACAAACATAGTGTTCAAGCAAACATGCTAATTTATAAAATTTTGGTGCTCTTTTGACCCCCAAAATTGAGATTGAATGATCTCCTACTATAAAATAAAAAACACCAATTTGTGCTACTCAGGGAAAGCTTTCCAATGACTATAATTGTAATACATATTATATTCATTAAGACTTTCAAATATGAGTTTAACTCATTATAGATTCATTATCGATTGAACATCAATTAACTTTGACACTTCAAGAAAATTTATAAATTAGGTCAAGAAATTTTTGAAAAATATCTAGGAAATAGGTTCTTGAGATAGCTTTCTACTAAAAAAAAGAAAATAAGATTTATGATAAATTGAGTTCAAGTTATGTGTGTCAAAACATATGTTTGAATTACGATTGATGTCACTTCAAAACTTCATAAACTATACAATATTCAACCAAATTTAATCAAACCAAATGTATCCTCTAAATATTGATGTTACAAATCCAACACTAAAAGGATTGCCTCATTATTACTTCTATAAAAAAGTTATGCATGTCAAACATATTTTCAGTCTTTAAAAATATTGATTTTTCACATGTACCTCTTTTCAAAGGAGAAGAAAAATAGACATAAATAAATTTTTTAAATCTTTTTAAAAATATGGTTACAAAGTAGGAATAGAATAATAGAAATCACTATTTTACACCATCTTGAAATCATTCATATTTTTAGAGATATAGTCACTCAAATGTGAGGTTTGTTTCAAAAATATTGATTTTAGTGTCAAAATTGGTCAAAAAGTGGAACCCATTATTGTGGGATCAGTCGGATCAAGAAGGAAAAGTGAGGAGTTTACTCTAGAGTTTTGGAATTCATTCATTGTTTTGAGAATATAAGCCTCTAGATGATGTAAAGACAGAGGCAATCAAATTGAATAAGCTCATGACTGCTTTCCTTAGAATTATGGAAGTCATGAATGAGAAGAAACTATTCTTTATTAATTCTTTTCCCAAAAAGGCCAGAGAAGTTATGAGGAGATTATCTTTTACTTCTACTATAGGATCAGGGTAGATAATTGTTCAAATCAAGTGTAATTTAGAACCAAAAAGCCACTATAGATAAGGGAAAATGAATAATGGGTTCAATAATGTTATCTTTGAAGAGAGACTAGATGAGCCCACACCCAAGAGGTAAAGAGTGGAGAAGGAACAAGCACCTTGAATTGAGGAATATTCACCCACTTAGTCCCCATTACAAATAGGAGATGAACAACTCACTATGGAGTAGGTGGATTAGTTGAGATCCCAAGGGGGAATTTTATTACTTCATTAGAATTAGAAGAGGGAAATCCTCAGGAACCTCTAATGCCAAGCCTTGAGTTAACTATGGAAGATTATAGAGGAAAGTAGTTAGACCCTATGATGGAGTAGGCTTGCCATGCATTTATCTTTGATGACAATTTTATCAAATCAAGAGCCTTTTACCAATTTTCTTGGAGAACAAACATTGGAATGTTTTAGGAAAGATATAGCAAATTAAAAATAGAGCATCTTGAAATGGAAGAGGCTAATGTGCAAAACAAAATAAAAGAAGAGATGATGCAAGAATTGAAAATTTTGACTCCTAAAGAAGGAAGGAAAATGATAAAAGCATCTGGGGTCTCACTGCTACCTAGTTGGGATATTATAGATGCCATGGTCTTCAATTCTATTACAAATAAATTAAGTATAGAGGAAAAGGGGAAGAAATACATACAAGGTGAAAAATTTAGTGAAGACCATGCTATACTAGTCATTTGGTCAATGAGAAAAGGATCCATGACTACTTCTTCCTAGCTTGATGATTTTGGTTTGATATGCCACCTGATTGTAAAGAGAGTTGAAGAAACTACCACTAAAGAGGGTGCAAAGCTAGGTGTTGGATCAGCTAACCTCACTTTATCTATAGCTCAAAGAGATACAAGAGAAAGATTGGAACTATAGGAAAATTATGAGAAACTCTTGGATGCCTATAATAAAGAAGTTGAAAAAGGAAATGAAGTGGAGAATAAATTGATGGGACACCAAGGGCAGTCTAGTAGGCCTAGAATAACATATCCTTTCCCACTAGTGGAGCCTTTTAAATCCACTCCTCCCATTGAAATCTTAGACACACCACAAAGGCCACAATATTATACTATAGAAGACTTTGAAGAAGAAAAGAGAAAATTGTGGGTATTACATGTGGAACTGAATGTACAATATGAGGATAAGCTAAGGAAGGTTCTCATGTATTTAGATGATAAAATTTATTGGACCTCATTTTATGAGAAACTAACAAAGATAATAAATATGTTGGATGAGATAAAGGAAAATGATGAAGCCTTGAAGTCAATTGTCAACAAATGAAGTAAAATGAGTGAAAAGGTTACTCTTTTGTGTTTCTCTATCATCAATTTATGCTATGAGCATATAGAAAAAGACTTATAATGTTGCCAATGATCTCACACAATTTGATGATAAAATATTTGCATTGCAAAAAGGAATCATAAGTTATCTAGATAAGTATAAGAGTGTCAGCTTCAGGTTGTTCTCACATGCCATAGATGAAAAAGATAAATTGAAACATAAGGAAGAGTGGGCCTAGGAATTAAATTATTTGTTATGCCTTTGAATGAATAAAGTCATAAATGAAAAGTGAAATGTATGGTGGGTAGCCACAACTGAGGAAGTTGTGAAAGTTTAGTTATTCTTTCATTTTTTAAGGGAAGATTTAATAAAATTGATAAATTGGGAGAATACGTGATGAAAAAGCAACATGACATTCTACAATTTGATTGGCTAGATGACATACTTTTTAACAAGTATGGCAGAACTTATTGATGCAAAATAGTTAGAACATGATAAAATTGATGATGAAGATATGGAATAGGATGAAGTAAAATTGATTGAAACATCAATAAAAGAAGAAGAGGATAAAGGTGAGAAACCAATTATAGTTGCAAGCACAGAAATCTAAACTGGTGACTTGGTAGAGGAAGAATTAGATATAACCATCATCTTATCAATTCATGATGACATAAATGGAGAACCTCAAGTTGAAGAAATCCTATAACAAGTAAAGCCAGATATGTCAAAATTAATCTTATTGGCTATATCTTTTGAGGAGCTATAACAATAAAACTAATCATCAACTTTTTAGTAGCAAAGAAATGAAATAAGAGGTGTAACAGAAAGTGGTCCCACCAAAGAATATTCATAATGAAAGACATTTTTTTACACAAATTCTTATCCCTTATGATAGTAACAATGTAAATATTTTTGTCTTAAGGATAGTTGTCAATTCTCTATACCTAAATCTTGTTGCATCTCATCCTATATAAGTGAGATCCCAACGTTAGATAAAGGGTCTGAGAATTTTGTAATTATGCTTTGTTTAAAAGTGCAGTCATTCCATTTCATGTGTAGCTTTTCTTAGTTTACATTCAATCTTTGTAATTTTCTAATGTTTTCATATCAATGATATAATCAACAAGATATTATGAGTTTCATTGAGTTTCTATTATTTATTCTATCAGTCTTTTCAAAAGAAATACAAAAGGGTACTTACACTACATCTCTGTTATCAATCTCTATCTCCATTTTATGAGTTTGTTTTCTTTGAGATTAGTTAAATAAGGTTTAATTGATTGAATGCAATCCAGATAGGTTGTATATTGATTCTATTGTTGCTTTTAATTCAAGGAGTTAATGAAGTGCTTCAATGAATCAGTAGGGTCTGTAGATTTATAAAAGGGAAATTTCATAAGAATGGGAAATGGTGATTATTGTTGATAAAATTCATTTACAAGTTATTTGAATTAGATCCCCTACTAATAGTTGATTCTGTGTAGCAATGGATAAGGAATTGGTCATATAAATTAGAGACAAACTGAGATAAATTATGATACATATATCAAATTTATACTCATATCTAAATCAATCATTCAAATATTGTATCAAGTATATAAGGGTAGTCATCATCTATCTATGGGAACTTATGAGTTATTGTTAGCTAATGTAGCTCATCTTTTTTTCACATATATTAGAAAAATTGGAACATATCTACTATTTCTAGGGATTAAGGGTAAGAGAAGAAGTTATTTGAATCCCTAAGGTACTCCTACCTTGGTTTTGCATAGCTAGAAGTGGAGGAAGCATTGTGCTTTATGCAGTTGGCCCAGAGACATAGTTTATTATGCTAATAATGAGCATTGGCTACCTCTAGGTATAGTAAATTTTGTTATCTACTTTAAATTAAAATAACTTTTAAATCAGGAGCCAATAGGAACAATGCCAACTCTTATAACTAGGATTATAATACAAGATATAGCTCTCATTATTGTCAAGAATATGGACATGTTCATGAGAATTGTATTAGGACACATTTTAGTGGTAATTACAAAAGGTGGTTGAGTCAAACTACATCTTTTAGCTATTTGAAGACTGGTCATATCAATAAATATTTTTGAACTAGGTCAAAGGTACCAAGTTGTGAATTTGATAAAGGCAAAGACAAGGGAGATGTTGAACACATTAGAGATAAGATAAATAAGACATGGAAGAGAAAGGATATTTGCAGCACATCAAATGGAGAAGGAATCACTTCACCCAATGGGTCAAGTGATGACGCTTCATCAAACTAAGAAAACAAGAGGTATGGTAGACTAATATTTAAAGGTTATATTATACATTAGTTCCAAAAGGAGATAGTACTAAAAAGATTACATTAGCATGAATAAAGATGCAAGATGTTGATAGGAATTCAAGATAAATCTTTAATTTTTTCATGTTATTTCCAAGCATGAAATATTTCCTATATGTGTTGAGTGGAATTTTAGAAGATGTCAAGCTATCAAATTAGGTAGTTGATGGTGAGCTCATAGTGGTTGCTAAGTAATGGAAATATCAATGGATACTAAGTGAGCTTGAAATTGATTGATGCCGAGCTTACAATTGTGTAAGAACTTAGCATTAATTGCAAGGTTTTTAAAGGGTATTTGATCAATTTTAGCTCATATTTCATCATTTCAAATTTGAGAAAGAGTAAGTAGAGTAAAAGGAAATATGGAAATCCATTCCAAGTTTTTGCAAAAGATTCTAGTAGTGATCTTACATTCATTCGTTAGATTTCACAAGGTATTTATCAAGAGTTGAGCTATGTAGTTTTAATTTTCATAAATTCTAGTGGACAATGGAATTGAGTTTGAAGAATGTAGAGGGAAAAGAAGTTTTAAATGTTTAATTAGTGAGTAATGAAGTTAAGCAGCCTATTTTCAAATTTATTTGTGACATTTCATATAAATAAGACCTCTCTGGCACATTGTCGATAATTCCACCAAATGTAATAATGGTACAATATGTGAGAAAATTCTATAACTATAAGATAAGAACCACTAGGATCTGGAAATCAAGGATGCATACAAAAAGTTACATGTAAATGGTATTTTAAAAGAAGAGTTCAAAATTGTTGAGAAAAAGGATTAACACGAGCCCTAGATTTTCCAAATGTGTTTAAGACAAAGTGGATCAGACTAGTGCTTAGTTGAATCCATGATGGTTTTTTATGGCTTGAGAGTAGACCTATCAAAATAACTAAGAGAATAATCCATACGGTCACTGGCTATCCAAACCTAGATCAACCCAAGACACTAAGAAGTGATTCCAAGGAAATGATTAAAAAGAATACTAGAGCTATCTAGAACAAAAGAGGTATGACAATAGACACAATCACTAATCCTCTAATAAATTTTATTGTAAGGGTTATATCACACAAATTTTATCAATCTAGTAGATTGAATAGTGTACCCTATATAGCTATGGATGTTGGATACAATATTGTTAAGAAAGATCATATATATGATCTAGCAAAACTACAATTGCAACAACTGATGGAGAACCTTGGAGTAATCAGGAAAACTAAGAGAGCACAATGCAAATTTGGCTCTATATTGATTTGTATATTCTTTTATGTACAAAAAACATTCCCATCATTTGGTACTACAGGATGGAAGACCAATATATTAGTTGCAGTATATATTGGTGAATACATTGAGTAGGTAGGAGAGAATTTTGAATCCTTAATGGCTAGTTACATTGAAGATTTTAAAAAGTCAATGAAGGAGGGACTAAGAATACTAGAATCTTTAGTTGAAAAACATTAGAATGATATATGATTTCTTGTGGATGCTGATTATACTTTTTTGTAACTTGCGACACCAAGGGTAAGATGGTTGAGACCCTTAGGCTATGAAATAAATGTGGATGAAGCCTTTGTAGCTATAAAATCTTTACTTGTAGAAGAGGCAAATAAGACTACAAAGATCTTTGGAAATTATGAAGTGGAAAAATCCAAGATCACCATGGAACTAAAAACTACTTTAGTTATCAAGAAGAAGGAGAAGCTAATAAAGAAATTGAAAGCCAAATTTGGAGATGGTGTTGAGGAGGAAGAAGAAGAAGAAGAAGAGGATGAAGAGAAAGAAGGAACTGAAACACAAGAACCTCTATCATTGACATAGGGTATGGGAGAATATAAATAAGAGGGGGAGACTAAAGGTGCCTAGGGAGAAGAAGCCAAGGAAGCACCTACTCCTATCGAGCAAAAGAAAAGGAAGGCTTAGGCATAACCTGTGGCAAGGATTGAGAAAATTTCCAAAACAAGTCATCCAAAGCCCACTAAACCTACAACAAGAGCCATAACAGATACAACTACCTAGGAGGTCAAGAGAAGAAGAGACAAAGAAGAAAATATGTTTCACAAAAAGATCCTAAAGAGGAGAAAATAGATTCAGATGATAATAGCCAATTTAACGTGGTGAATCATAACCCTCTTTTAGATCTTGAAAACTTATGTGAAAATGATAAGAATAATGTAGATCTATCAAGATCATAGTCATGTTGATTTTGATAAATTGGCTAAAGAGGAGAAAAATCAAGTGGAAGAGGCCTTATATGTCATGATCACAAAAATCAACACAACACCACTAGAATTTTCCAACTTTGCATCTAAGAGTCTATATGACATAATTGAGCAAAAGAGGCATTATTTTCTAAATCTAGAAAGAGAAATTAGGGAGACCACACTGGCCCAAGTAATGCTTGAGTTAACTAAGGGACAAATTGCAAAGGTTATAAATAAATATGTAGTTAGGTTTACACCTAAATACATATCCTTTAATATTCTACAAAATAATATTAAGGATATTGTCAAGAAGTCAACATAGATATAGAAAAATCATTTATGGTTTGACCATAGTAAAGAAAGGAGAATCTAAACCTTCTAAGGTAAAGGTTCATGTTGAAGAAGATGATGAAAATGATAATACAATTGGAGGAGGAATAGAAATGAAGGAAGATGACAAGGCAACAATTGAGCCTGAGTAGCAAGGAGAAAAAATTGTGCATGACACACAATTGTCTAGTGATAGTCCTCTACATGATATAACTAAGACAATTGAAATAATAGTTGTCAAGGATGCCTCTAATCTATTAGCTTAGAACATCAATTCTCTTGCTAAAGAATATTTGAAAAAGATATTAGACCAATCTACACTATAGGCCAAACTTTGTGGCAATCCAATTTTGGTAAGTGTAGATGAAATACAAAAGTTAGTAAATAATGTTGCAAGGGAAAAGGTGAATCCACAAGGAAAACCTGCTATCATCCCTTTTGTCACTAATGTACAACCTTTGGTCCAAATGCCAGAAGCTACATCTACCAAGGTTGATACTATTGAGAAGAAGATACTATAAGAGTAGGTCACCACTACAGAATAGTAGATTTATCTACACCTATTGCACAAAGACAAGGTGCAAGTCAAGTCATAGTGGCAGAACAAGGCAAGCCAAAAGAGATAGAACTAACACCTAAGCTGAAGGAACAAGTTGACATTCAAGCTATGGTAGCTTTACCAATATTTGATACTCCTTCCACAAAAGCTCTTCAGAAGCCAAGTACATAAGCTACTCCATTACAGATCCCATTGTGAAGCTTAAGTTCATCAAAGGCTGAAGAAGTAATTTAATATGGAGATGTGAGCCTTGATGAAGAAATTGTTCTACACAAGTTTATTTTTTATACTATGACAATAGAGCAGATGGCCATATTGCAACATGACCTAGAAAATAAAAAGTATCAAGAAATTCTTAGGAGAGAACATAGGTAGAAGAAAAAACTTTAAGATATTAAGGACATCTTTCTAGATGAATTTAGTCTGCCAATTTCTGATGAGACAAAGCAATAATAGAATAGTTGACAAATAAAGTGGAGAAGGCCAATAATGAAGACCTTGATTCAAATACCAAATTATTAGAATGGATAGAAAATAAATTCCAAAATAAAGTGAATGAGAAAATATCTAGTGACATAGCATTCACAAAAGTTGTATTGGCAACTAATGTTGAGGATGTGAAGAGGGTACTTGAGAACATATTCTCATTGTACACAAATTATGTAATCCAATACTCTTCACCCAAGACACAAGAAGTCTCATTCTAGGTCTGGAGAGCCAAATTTCTACATCAAGTGCAAGACTACCAATAAATCTAGCTTAAAGTGAGAAGTATTTTAGGACATTGCTTCAAACATAGAGTTACTTAGCTATATTAATAGCAAATGAGGCTAACATAAGAGTCAAATTAACAAGCACCCAAGCAACCCTCACCCCACATATGGAAATTTTGCACAAGGAGCTAGGATATGTTGAAATTCTACTAAAGAAAGACCCCAATCTATCTACTTTAGATGTTCTAGTTCACCTTGCTGTCGAGCTTGCCATCAAAATTAAGTCATTGGATGTTGCATGTAATAACTGGGATGTAGCCCTCAAGATAATAATGGATGTCCATAAATCTTTTATGAAAAACACATACTAAGTGTATAGCCCATTTGACATAAGTGTATAACAAGGGGAGAATAAGAAAGGGGGAGCATAGTAGAAAATAAAACAAGGGGAGAATAAGATAAAACTAGAAAGATATATAACAAAGGGGGAGAGCATCAAAATAAAATAAGTGTGAGGCCTCACCTTGACCCCTCATAGCATGGATATTTTATTTACATTTTTGATATTCAAGATCTAGAAATTTTGACAATTATTTTAGACTTGATGGACTATGGGTTATTTTATTTATGCACTTTGATACTTAGTAGTAGTGGTTTACATTATCATATGCACTTAGAACCTACTATTGTATAGGAAATGGTTGGAAATATATGCAATTTTATGAATTGATAATATTAGAATTTTGATGTGATGCTAAATGATAAGTTGATTATGGATAGATGCAAATTTGGTTATGATGCTTTATGAGATGAATGATTATGATATTCAAATAAGCAGTTATGATGATTTACGATACACTAGTAAATGATAAATTGATTTTATATGCACATAGGTGTTACTCTGATGGCTCATGTTATGCAGATTTGTTATTCTAACATCTTGGATGATTTAAATGGGAATAAATAGGAAAATTTACTTGAATTATGGTTATCACTATATGCATAAATGTTATACATGTTATATGACTCCTTGGACTACTGATACTCGAGTTTATTATGCAAGAAGTGGAACCATGGAAAATTCTTGGGGGAAACAAGTTCCAAACCTTGTGAACATAGTTTAACCAAGGTGAATCTTTGGAAGATTAAAAAAAAAAGCCTTTTTGTGAAAATAATTTTCTTCATACTTGTATGCTGTCTTGCTTGAGAATATGTTTAATCATAACCTAGGTGCATTAAGGGCATGTCAAAGGAAAAAGTAATGTATTTTTATGGTGTCACTTGACACTTGTATAGTCTATGTCTTGATGACATGTCATTTGGAGCACTGGTCACAAGATCACTTAACCTTGGTCACTTTCCTTCCTTTAAATTAATGCTTAAGTACACCCATTTGGGAGAGACTGCTAGGAAGAGTCACCATCACATTGAATCTCAAATTCAAATTTGATGGGGAGATTAGGGGGTCTAAATGGGATCCTAGAATGTTATTTTATTGTTAAAAAGCCACCCAAATGGTAGTATAGTAGGTTAGGGGCCTAAATTTAATTATTTTAATGTTTATCTAGTTTTGGGAACCCCTTAAACAAAGCTAACTTTGACCAATTCGAAATTGGGAGTTTTTCCATGATAGAACCCTCACAACCCCACTTGGTCAACCTTCATATTTTGGAGGAGCAACAATGTAAGAAAGGGAGGCTTGATGTTCTTACTAAAAAGGGTTAGTGGAGAGTCTTTTAGGGGGGGAGTGACAAGTTAGTGGGTTGTTCACCCACTATCTAATTTTAGAGACAACTAAGTTTTGGAGGGAGATTAAGGGAGCTCTTCTACAACTATCCTTACCCTAGCTTGGACCAAGGTTGGTGACTTAAACATGTTCTTTTATTCCTTTTCTTTAGTATCGATAAGAAAATCTGCAAGTGTGAAAAGTTATCAATGGAGTATGCATTTGCATTGTCAATCTTGTGTTATGAGCTTGTCATTGTGTTGGGAAGAAGTGAATGTGTTTTGTGCTTTTGGAGATCCTTTCTTGGTTTTATTTTGTTGTTCTTCATTTTTTTTTGTTGTTGTTCTTTTTTTAATGTGAGTGTTGATTGTGATTATGGGTTTGAAGGCTTCACTCGCCCTTGGGAGGGCAGAGAAGCCTTGGGTGAAGGGCATACGTTGGGCTTGACATTTCAGGTGAGAAAAGAATTTTTTTTTTAACCTCATGATGAGGTTTGTTATTGTCATGGAGCATGGGCTCCATCATGGCCATGAATCTTGTTGTTTGGGAGGTACAAGGAGGTTTGGGGGATGAGGAGAAGATGGTTGTTTCGAAGGCCTTGAGAGGCAATGCAATGGCAATATGTTGTTTATGTTGTGGTGGCCTTGAGAGGAAAAATGCATTGGCCATATGATATTTATGTTGTTATAATTTCTCCTCCTTGAAGAGCCCACCTTCACCCAAAATTTTATGATTCAAATGGTTAATCATTGTGCAAGCCATGGAAGGATGTTGATTGTGTTTGTGTTGTGTATTCATGCAAAAAAATTTGATGTATGCGTGTAACCTATTTGGTCCTTGTTTCCCCTACTCGATGGGTGGCTTCAAAGAAGCCTAGGTTGGGAGGTGAGCCTCCATGGTTCCTATTTGTATATGTTATTTGCAGGTTTTGTGAAGATGTATCCTATAAGTAGTAGGGTTTCACCCTTGTCAAAGTGGAGAAGATCCAAATGTGTAAAGAAGGCTCAATGTTCCTATTCTCAATGTTCATGATTTTGAAAGTCTCTTGTGTTGTCCTATTGTGATGTAAAGAGATTGTGCCATTGTTATCATGTGAATATGTAGAGGGAAGAATTTGATAACATTTTACATATGTGTTTCCTTGTAAAGAAATTATCATTTGAAGTTTTATGAGTTATAAAAGAGAAAGTATGAGGTGTAGAATATTTTGGTATCACTATTACCATTTGGAAATTGTGGGAGCAAGGTTGAAAGGTTGTATGCTTATATTTTTACTTGTAATGAAAACATCTATGCTAAAGTTCATGTGTTATGAAGTAAGATTGTAGACAATACTTCTCTAAGATGTATTTGTAGATATGAAATCTATAAGTGACATGTAGGAGATTGTTATGAGTATAGTTGGTAAGATTCAAAATGTATAAGTTGCATGGAAAAGTTGTATGTTGTGCATTTATAACCTGGAAGAAAATCATTTTTCTTGATAATTCATTATATATGTTTTATCTTCCTCACACCTAGTCAAATTATGAATGTACATTTTATATAATTTCATTACTACCAAAGTGATCTCACCTTGGTGGAAGTGTAGGCATTGGGAGGAGTAAAGGTGAATGTAGGGTGTTTAAAAAAATGAGATACTTAGGGGAGCATGTTCATATTTAAGTACATAAGACACCCAAACTAAAATGTATTTTAAATACAAGCCAATGCATTGTCATGTGCTCACCATAGAGCTCAAAATTTGGGAAAAGAAGGGGTTAGATAAATGTAATAATATAAAGTAAAGAAAGTAGTTAATAAGGAATGAATCGTAGGTAATAAGGTTTAGGATAAATTATAGGATAATCACAAAAGTGGATAAACTTTAAATATGAGAGATTTAAAGATTATATGGAGCATAAATTTAGGTTAATATATCAACGATTTATGATTATTGTTTGACATATATTAAAGATTAGGATAAAATAATTTATGTAGTTAGTAGTAAGTTAGATGATTTTAATCGTATTTAGCAAACAATGGATTTAATTGTCTTAGGGGATGTAATTTGCATCATGAGAAGTTGGAGGATGAATACGTATCCATTTAACATCAATGTGATGATGGGACATTTTTTTTATTACTTGGAAAGACTAGTAATTAGATATTTAGCCTAACAAATAAATTATGCAATAGGTTAAATGAAAATAAATAAATAACAATAATAATAATAAATTTTTTTTTAAAAAATTGAGTTTTTTTAACTGGTAAATTTTAGGCATGACATTATGGTATCAGAGCATTTGGTTCAACACTAGGAGCCTAACCCATTATTACTAACCTGTGAACTGCAACTTAATGTAGGATGCCTCTGGTTACCCGCAATGATCATCGGAGGATTGGAGGCCCTAGGAATGCACAAGAGGCCCCTAGAGGGGTATGATGGGGAATTTCTAAGCCACCACCCAAGCAACCCCAAAATATCAATCAACTTTTCATAGCCATTTAGAACATTATCAGAGTGGTACAAGAGAGGTTTCCACCTGTAGTTCCTCAGCCCGAACAGCAAGGAATAGGGGAACAGAAAGGTGATAATAGAGAAAGAAGTAGGAGTCCCCCACCTAGAGTTGTAGAGGGACAAGGTGACTAGGAAGAAGCCTATGTTCATTAGATTGAACCGCCACTAATTGAGAGAGCACCTTAGGATATAGGGAATGATATTATGGACCTAATCCGACTCAAACCACCTCTCTTCACCAGAACCACAAAGGGTACACAGGCTGAGGCTTGGCTGTAGAGTCTAGAGAGGTGCTTTAGGTTGCAGGCGTATGGAATCAATTTGAAGGCCCAATTTTCCATCCACTTACTTCGAGATGGTGCTTCCAACTGGTGGAAGCAAGAGGAGACCTTGGGCAGAGTTAGAATAGACACACTTACCTGGGAGACATTTGAGGCCAGATTTTGACAAAGGTACCTCTCAGAGCATTTTAGGCAAAGGCAGATTGAGGAATTCCATGATCTCCAATAGAGGGGCCTTACTGTATCCCAATATGAGAGCAGGTTCTTAAAGTTAATCACATATGTGGAATATATGAGGGATGAGAAACTATGCATCCATTGGCTCATTAAAGGTCTCAACCCATCTCTACAAGGATCAGTATGGTTGGCATTCCCTACCACCTTTAGAAAGGTAGTAGAGATAGCATTGGTTGTTGAAGACATTCGAGCTAGATAGGACTCATGAGATAGGTCTCATAATTGAAACCCTGCTCATCAGCAAGCACAGTAGAAACCATCCTAGAAGGGCAATCAAGGACATTCAACAGGGTCATCAAAAGGCCCACAGATTTAGTAGAGGGGTCAACAAAACCCTAGATTCAGGGTTACCAGGGCTCTAAGCCCAAACAGTGGTAGACATAGGGCCCCAAACATGATCAAAGACCATAGAGCCAATACTCACAACCTGCCAAAACTCAGCAGTCCTCCAGGGGAGGCTTTAGTGGGTCTAGTAGGACCAGGGGCCAGTAGTAGTCTAGGCCATAGGGAGTGCAAATTTAGACCCATGGGCCATGCTATGCTTGTGGTGGCATGGGTCATATTGTGAGGGAGTGTCCACAGGGCTCAATAGTAGGTAGTTAGTGAGGAGCCACCTTTGAGCCTACAGTTGGTGATATGGGTAGGTCTCCTAGAGTATTTGCAGTAGTTGACAACTGCCAGGTCGAGCATCAAGCCACAGTGATAGAGGTTGCAAGTATGATTAGAGGTAGTAAGGTTACTACACTTTTTGATTCTAGAGCTACAGATTCTTTCGTATCTCCATTTGTAGTGGAGAATTTTAGGCTAGTGGTAGCTAGAGAAGATGTTGATTTAGAGGTTGAGTTAGCTTCAGGGACTATAGTGTCAGTTGACTCCTTGATCCATAAGTGTCCAATCTAGATTGCAGACATGTACACCACATTAGATTTCTATATTACTCCTTTGGGATCCTATGATGTAGTCTTTGGCATGTATTGGCTTAGTACTCATAGTGCTAGGATGGATTACAGACAAAAGAGGATTGAGCCTATAGATGATCATGGCACACCAAGGGTGATTTTGGGGGTCCAAAGGCTAGTATCCCTTCGTATGATTTTTGCCATGCAGCTTAAGCGGTGCATGCGGAAGGGATATTAGTTATTTGCTATCACCATCAGTGATAGAGAGGAGGATGAAGAGAAGGAACCTTCTCTTGATGATTACCCAATTTTATAGGAATTTGCGGATGTGTTTTCATCAGAGCTACCTAGTATGCCTCCACCAAGGGAAGTAGACTTCCATATTGATCTTGTACCAAGAGCCGCACCCATATCTAGAGCACCTTACAGGATGACCACCCACGAGCTCAATGAGCTTAAGATACAGCTAGAAGAACTTTTGGAGAAGGGACATATCTGACCTAGTGTGTCACCTTGGGGAGCACCGATGATCTTTGTAAAAAAGAACGATGGATCACTCAGATTGTGTATAGATTACTGACAACTAAATAAAGTGACTATCAAGAACCAATACCCACTACCTAGGATTGATGACTTATTTGATCAGTTACGAGGTGCCCAAGTTTTCTCCAAAATAGATTTGAAGTTAGGATACCATCAGTTGCGGATTGTGGAAAGTGATATTCATAAGACTGCATTCCACACAAGATACGGTCACTATGAGTTCATAGTGGTACCTTTTGGCCTCATGAATGCCCTAGAAATATTTACGACCCTCATGAATGGGGTATTCTACACATTCCTAGATAAGTTTGTGTTCATGTTCTTGGATGATATATTGGTCTATTCTCGTGATGAGAAGGAACATGAAGAGCACCTACGGCAGGTATTACAATGATTAAGAGAGAATCAACTTTATGGTAGCTTGTCAAAGTGTGCCTTTTTCAAAAGTGAAGTGCATTATTTGAGTCATGTGATATCAGGGGATGCAATCTTAGTGGATCCATCCAAGATTCAAGCCATCATGGACTGGACAACACCTACCAACGTCACAAAGGTCAAAAGTTTCATGGGTTTAGCAGGATATTATAGGTGGTTTGTGGTAGGTTTCTCTAAGGTAGCTCACCCTATTACCTCCCTTCAACAAAAAGGGAAGAGGTTTGAGTAGATAGAAAAGTGTGAGGAGGCCTTTCAAAAGATTAAAACAGCCCTCACAACTGCACCCATTTTAGCAGTACCCGATCCCTCAAAGGATTTTGTAGTATGCATAGATGCTTCCTTGGATGGAATAGGAGCTGTCCTTATGCAAGAAGGTTGAGCCATAGCTTACAAGTCAAGGAAACTTAAAGGGCATGAACTCAATTACCCCACTTATGACCTCAAACTTGCAGCTGTGGTCCATGCATTAGCACGATGACATTATTTTCTTTTGGGGTGACAGTTCAAACTTCATTCAGATCACCAGAGCCTGCAGTATATTTTCACATAGCCAAATCTTAATGCTAGGCAAAGGAGATGGATGGATTTCCTATGTGTGTATGATTTTGATGTATAGTACATTAAGGGTAAGGAGAATGTAGTAACAAATTCCTTGAGTAGATGATGTCATGAGCTCGCTTCCATGGTTATAAGTACTGATTTGAGGGAGCGTATTATGCATCACCTACCAGAGCATGGATTTTATGCAAAAATTTTCCAACTAGTAAACTCCCAAGAACCCCTTGAGGGTAAATTTTTTTTATTATGCTTTGGACTCTGAGGGATTATTACGACACAAGGGAACTTGCGTGAGTTCATTATTCTAGAAGCTCATCGAGTGCCCTATGCAACACATCTTGGATTCAAGAAACTTCATGCAGATTTGTATCAGCTATATCATTAGCTAGGTATGAGGACATAGATTGCTAATATCATAGCTAGATGTCTTGAGTGTCAAAGGGTTAAGGTAGAACATGGGCATCTAGGTTGCCTTTTGCAGCCACATGAGATACTTGAGTGGAAGTGGGACACTATCTGCATGGATTTTATTGTTGGTCTTCCAATGTCTTCTAGTCGCCATGATGCCATCATGGTGATAGTTGACATCCTGACCAAAGTTGCTCATTTTTTACCAATTTTCACCACCTTCATAGCACTTGCAGCGGCATAGGTATTCTTGCAAGATATCATTCTACTCAGTGGCATACCTCATAAGATTATATCAGATAGAGACTCCTTATTTACATCATCATTTTGGAGGGAGTTGAAGACATCACTTGGTACCAAGCTCAATTTTAGTATAGCCTATCACCCTCAAACTGATGGGAAAATTGAGAGAGTTAATCAGATCCTAGAGGATATGTTGCGGATGTATGTGATAGACCATCAAACCAAGTGGGAAGGGTACTTCCATCTTGTAGAATTTGCTTATAATAATGGGTATCAAACTTCCATAGGCATGCCACCCTATCAAGCCTTGTATGGTAGGCCTTGCAGGACACCTTTGAGTTGGGATAGAATTGAGGACAGGATATCTATAGGGCCACAGTTAGTCAAGGACATGGAGTAGCAAGTAGCATTGATCAGACAACATCTTAGAGAAACCCAAGATAGACAAAAGAATTATGCAGATGTGAAGAGGGTGGATAAAGAGTACATGGTTGGTGAGAAAGTGTTTCTAAGAGTGCAACCGCATAAGAGCCCAATCTATTTTGGAAAAGGCTCTAAGCTAGCACCTCGATTTGTGGGTCCCTTTGAGATTTTGGAGTAGATAGGACCAATTCCTTATCATTTAGCCTTGCCACCTAGCCTGTCATGCATCCATGATGTATTTAATGTATTTGTATTAAGGGGGTATGTTTATCACGAGTCTCACATCATAGATTGGGATGATTTGCAAGTAGATTCAAACGGTCAGATATCATTGGAGCCCATATGCATATTGGGTCAGTGGACCCTCATACTTTGAGGTAGAGAGTTGGACTAGGTTAGGGTCCAATGGGATTGTTATGATGAGGTCATGGCCTCATGGGAGGATACAACTCAGATAAAGGCATAATATCCATACCTCTTTGATGAACTCTAGGAGGTAGTTCATGCCTAGGGGGGGAGGATGTGAGGTGTCACCCCAACCCGTCATATCATGGATATTTTATTTACATTTTGGATATTCAAGATCTAGATATTTTGACAATTATTTGAGACTTGGAGGACTATGGATTATTATATTTATGCACTTTGATACTTATTAGTGGTGGTTTACATTATCAGATGCACTTAGAACCTACTATTGTGTAGGAAATGGTTGGAAATATATGCAATATTATGAATTGATATTATTAGAATTTTGATGTGATGCTAAATGATAAGTTGATTATGGATAGATGCCAATTTGGTTATGATGCTTTATGAGATGAATGATTATGATGTTCAAAGAAGCGGTTATGATGATTTATGATACACTAGTAAATGATAAATTGATTTTGATATGCACATAGCTGTTACTTTGATGGCTCATGTTATGTAGATTTGTTATTCTAACATCTTGGATGATTTAAATGGGAATAAATAGGAAAATTTGCTTGAATTATGGTTATCACTATATGCATATACGTTATACATGTTAGATGACTCCTTGGATTATTGATGCTCGAGTTTATTGTGCAGGAAGTGGAACCATGGAAAATTCTTGGGGGAAACAAGTTCCAAACCTTGTGAACACAATTTAACCAAGGTGAATCTTTGGAATATTAAAAAAAAAGCCTTTTTTTGAAAATAATTTTCTTCATAATTGTATGGTTTCTTGCTTGTGAATATGTTTAATCATAACCTAGGTGCATTAAGGACATATCAAAGGAAAAAGTAATGTATTTTTATGGTGTCACTTTATACTTGTATAGTCTATGTGTTGATGACATGCCATTTGGAGTGTTGGTCACAAGATCACTTAACCTTGGTCACTTTCCTTCCTTTAAATTAATTCTTAATTACACCCATTTGGGAGAGAGTGCTAGGAAGAGTCACCATCATGTTGAATCTCGAATTCAAACTTGATAGGGAGATTAGGGGGTCTAAATGGGATCCTAAAGTGTTATTTTATTGTTAAAAAGCCACCCAAATGGTAGTATAGTAGGTTAGGGGCCTAAATTTAATTATTTTAATGTTTTCCTAGTTTTGGGAACCCCTTAAACAAAGCTAACTTAGACCAATTCGAAATTGGGAGTTTTTCCATGATAGAACCCTCAAAACCCCACTTGGTCAACCTTATTATTTTGGAGAAGCAACAATGTAAGAAAGGGAGGCTTGATGTTCTTACTAAAAATGGTTAGTGGAGAGCCTTTTAGGGGGGGAGTGACAAGTTAGTGGGTTGTTCACCCACTCTCTAATTTTAGAGACAGCTAAGTTTTGGAGGGATATTAAGGGAGCTCTTCTACAACTATCCTTACCCTAGCTTGGACCAAGATTGGTGACTTAAACATGTTCTTTTATTCCTTTTCTTTAGTATGGATAAGAAAATTTGCAAGTGTGAAAAGTTATCAATGGAGTATGAATTTGCATTGTCAATCTTTTGTTATGAGCTTGTAATTGTGTTGGGAAGAAGTGAATGTGTTTTGTGCTTTTGGAGATCCTTTCTTGGTTTTGTTTTTTTGTTCTTCATTTTTTTTTTTGTTTTTCTTGTTTGAATGTGAGTGTTGATTGTTATTATGGGTGTGAAAGCTTCAGTCACCCTTGGGAGGGCAGAGAAGCCTTGGATGAAGGGCATAAGTTGGGCTTGACATTGCAGGTGAGAAAAGAAATTTCTTTTTTACCTCATGATGAGGTTTTCTATTATCATGGAGCATGGGATCCATCATGGCCATGAATCTTGTTGTTCGGGAGGTACAAGGAGGTTTGGGGGATGAGGAGAAGATGGTTGTTTCAAAGGCCTTGAGAGGCAATGCAATGGAAATATGTTTTTTATGTTGTGGTGGCCTTGAGAGGCAAAATGCATTGGCAATATGATATTTATGTTGTTAGAATTTCTCCTTCTTGAAGAGCCCACCTTCACCCAATGTTTTATGATTCCAATGGTGAATCATTGTGCAATCCATGGAAGGGTGTTGATTGTGTTTGTGTTGTTTATTCATGAAAAAAATTTGATGTATGCTTGTAACCTATTTGGTCCTTGTTTCCCCTACTCGGTGGGTGGCTTCAAAGAAGCCTAGGTTGGGAGGCGAGCCTCCATGGTTCCTATTTGTGTGTGTTATGTGCAAGTTTAGTGAAGATGTATGCTATGAAGTAGTAGGGTTTCACCCTTGTCAAAGTGGAGAAGATCCAAATGTGTAAAGAAGGCTCAATATTCCTATTCTCAATGTTCATGATTTTGAAAGTCTCTTGTGTTGTCCCATTGTGATGTAAAGAGATTGTGCCATTGTTACCATGTGAATATGTAGAGGGAAGAATTTGATAACATTGTACATATATGTTTCCTTGTAAAGAAATTATCATTTGAAGTTTTATGAGTTATAAAAGAGAAAGTATGAGATGTAGAATATTTTGGTATCACTGTTACCATTTGGAAATTATGGGAGCAAGGTTGAAAGGTTGTATGCTCATATTTTTACTTGTAATGAAAACCTGTATGTTAAAGTTCATGTGTTATGAAGTAAGATTGTAGACAATACTTCTCTAAGATGTATTTGTAGATATGAATTTTATAAGTGACATGTAGGAGATTGTTATGAGTATAGTTGGTAAGATTCAAAATGTATAAGTTGCATGGCAAAGTTGTATGTTTTGCATTTATAACCTGGAAGAAAATCATTTTTTCTTGATAATTCATTATATATGTTTAATCTTCATTCATGTTGAATTTTCTTGAAGATCTAATAAATTTTCTAGTAGACAATACTATTCTACTATACATATATCCACTTAGAACTTTTTATGATACAACATACATACTCAAAATAAAGAGGTTAGTTGAGAAAAGTAACTTTTAAATCAATCCAAATTAGACTTGCTGTAGACCTCATTTTACTCTCTAGAAAATGTATGGGAGAAAAGATTATTTCCTCCCCTATTACAAAGTAATATAATAATAATCAAAATATTTGCTAGGATGGTGTGCATACGTGGGAGAAGAGGAGGAGTTGGATTGCTTGGGGAGTGTGTAGTAGGGGGGCTATTGGAAAGTTGTTTTTCGTACATGTGAATACTCCATGTCACCCTAGGTTACAAACATCCTCCTCTATCAGATGATTAATAGAATTTAAACATCTCCTCATGGCTAGTCAGATTATGAATGCACATTTTATATAATTTCATTACTCCCAAAGTGATCTCGCCTCGATGGAAGTGCAGGCATTAGGAGGAGTAAAGGTTAATGTAGGGTGTTTAAAAAAAAAAGAGATACTTAGGGGAGCATGTTCAGATTTAAGTACATAAGACACCCAAAAAAGAATGTATTTTAAATAAAAGCCAATGCATTGTCTTGTGCTCACCATAGAGCTCAAAATTTTGGAAAAGAAGGGGTTAGATAAATGTAATAAAATAAAGTAAAGCAAGTAGTTAATAAGGTATGAATCGTAGGTAATGAGGTTTAGGATAAATTCTAGGATAATCACAAAAGTGAATAAACTTTAAATTTCAGAGATTTAAAGATTGTATGAAACATATTTAGGTTAATATATCAATGATTTATGATTATTTTTTGACATGTATTAAAGATTAGGATAAAATAATTTATGTAGTTAGTAGTAAGTTAGAGGATTTTAATCATGTTTAGCAAACAATGGATTTAATTTGTCCTAGGGGATGTAATTTGCATCATGAGAAGTTGGAGGACAAATACGTATCCATTTAACATCAATGTGATGATGGGACATTTTTTTTATTACTTGGAAAGACTAGTAATTAGATATTTAGCTTAACAAATAAATTAGGCAATAGATTAAATAAAAATAAATAAATAATAATAATAATAAAATTTTAAAAAAAATTGAGTTTTTTTAACTGGTAAATTTTAGACATGACAATAAATATCAGATGAAAGGAGTATATAATTTTTGTTATAGAATAGACATATCAACTTAGGGGTTGTTATCAAATTTTGAAGTATTTAAGTTATTACAAATTTTTGATGTTTGGAGGTTTTCCTCAAGTCATGGATATGTTATGCTCATAAAATTAAGAATGATAATGTATACTCAAGTATTTTTGACACTCATGTCAAAGGGGGAGATTGTTGATCTCAAATTGGTTTTGACAAGTCAATGTCAACACACTTAAGTTATTTACTTAGTTCATGTCAAACTAGTAATGCATGCTGGGCACAACATGTAAATATTAGACCATGTTGAGTCATAGTGAGTGTTGAGCCACTCATGTGCTAATTCACACAAGTGCTAAGTAGATAGACCATGCCAAGTGATTCATGAGTTGAGTAAATAGTGGATGTCAAGCAAAACAAGTGCCAAGTCACAATAGAAAGATTAGTGTACGCTGACCATTAGAGACTTCAAATGTTGAGTAAGGCAATTTTGACATGTTTTTGTAATGGCACAAATAACTATGTAACCCATTTTTGAGCCAATTTAAGATTGTATTTCAATATTTTGGAGATAAGGAGAAATATCTAGTTGGATTCCCTATGCAATTACATGCAGCCAATTAGAAAATGGGAAGGATTAAGTGATAAAATGGATTAATCTCAACCATATATTCATACCTAACCCTAAGCAACCAAAGTCTTCTTAAGGAGGATGAAAACTTAAAAATCTTCATAATGATCATGTAAGGAATTGTGATATAAATCCTCACCTTGGAAAACTTAGGAGGAAATTAATCACTCAACTAAGTTGCATCAAGGGGTACATATACCTTTAGCAAAAAATATAAACTTCCTTAGACTATTAACCAATTGATTTTTTCAATACCCACTTAAAACTGACATGCAACATGACCTTTCTTGACATCCTATCACCATATTTTGATTTTTTGTACCAACTTAATTACAAGTTTGACCCGACTTTTCTATATTGAAATTGAAATGCTAATATAATTTAGTCATTTCCTGAATGTAAAATTGAATATCCACATCAACCAAAGCATAACAACCAAACAATATTTATTTGATTCCAACTTATATCATCATTATACATCCATGGTTTAACAACTTGATATCATGAAAATCATTGAACATGACATTCATTTTCATTTCTAAATCTACAAATTTATGTTTCAAACTAAACCTTACCATCATCATATATTAATCATGCAATTTTAACATCTCAATGGATATATAAAGATATTCACTTGATTCAATAGCTTTCTTCTATATAGCCACAAACGTAAATCAATGAAACACAAAACATGAAAAGAGATAACAACATAGTTACAAAATTCACCATGATTCTAGAAAGTAGATCACAATGAGTCTAAAAGACTCATTAATTGGTATGACTCTCAAAATAGTAGAAATTTACATTCAACTAAATTAGAAAAAAATTATGTTTCCTATAACAACTACAAAAGAAATATTTAATTTAGATTCAAAACTTATTGATGTGATATTTTTCTAAAATGAAGGCATTAAAAGATCTTGAAAATCAAAATATCGATTTAGCAAAGAAACAAAGAAAAATCACACACCCAAAACTATAGACTCACAAAACCATAAATTTTTTTTAAAAAAATTTCTATTCCATTCTGCTCAATCTGATTTCCTTCTTTTTTTACATTCAAAAATTTGCATTATAAAATACTTTCCCATAGTTTTCGATTGCAAATCTGCAATGCCAACCCTAAAAACAAGAAACTGAAAACCATTTTTGAATCATGGAGATTCAATTAAACATTACAATCTGCCACTAACTCTTCTAGTTGTTGGAAGTTTCTTGAAGTTATTGATTTCAAGTTGGCTTAATTATTTAAAACACACACATAAAACTCTTAAAGAAAACTGACTCAAATTAAAATGAAACACACTTTTTCCTAATTGGCTATAATTGGAGAGCTTATATGATCGCTATTTTGTTTATGCCACTACATTATAGAACTTTATTACAAACATTAAAACTAAAAACATTTAAAACATAACATTAAATTTATGCATAACTTCTTATAGCATTTTTAATCTTGTTAATTCCTATGGTAGAAACTATTTGGTTTTCCACTATAATAAAAAGGACTTCAGATTCATTCTAAATCCAACTTATATCATTGTTATACATGCATGGTCAACTTTTTGGGAAATGACTAAATTATATATGTATTTTAGTTTCCATGCAGAAAAGTCAAGTTAGACTTGTAATTAAGTTGGTATAGAAAATTGAAATGTGGTGATAGAAGGTCAAGAAATTTCCTGTCGCATGTTAGTTTTAAGTGTGTATTGAGAAAATTGGTTGGTTAACAGTCCAAAGAAGTTTATATTCATTCATACAAGTGTATGTTCCCCTTAAAGAAACTTAGTTGAGTGATTAATTTCCTCCTAAGTTTTCCAAGTTGAGGCTCTGCATCACTCTTGAGATAATATGTTGTAGTAATGAACCATGCTTGTTGCTTTGTTCCTCATCCATCTAAATATCTTCTAGTGCAGGTTTGTTCTTCCATTTAACTAAATACTAAATATCATGTCTCCTTTGAATCTTCTTAGAAACACCTACAAAAATAAATATTAGAAAAGAAAAACATTGCTTCATCTTTACTTTCAGCTTATATTCATCTTCTAGTTGCAATCTTGTATTGTCTTGGCCTTGACTCAATTGTATTTGTCCTTTCTTCTTCATCTTAATCTTTGGTTTGTCTCTATTTTGTAACATAAAAGCTATTTGTTTCTAATCATTAATTTCTAGTAACAACTTTATTACATGTAAGATCTTTACTACTACATACATTTCTAACTCCACTAAATATGCTTTCCAATGAAATTCCTCTTTCTTGTCCTCACAAACATACCACATCTCCATACATAGAGAATACACAAAAAACTTGGTCCTTTTCATAACCCATAACCAACTTTTCTATAGTCTCTTCTCTTGGAACCAAATCAGATTGCTCAATTTGAATTTCTTTAGCCTTGTCATAAACACATTTAGAATTTGTTACCTTCTCATAAATATATTCAGCCTCATCTTTTTTTTCCATAACATCACTTCATACTTCTTCATGTTGAGTCTCCATACTACCACCATTCCTTTATCATTTTCCCTTGATGGCTATAAAATATTCCCATAAATTGGATTCTTCTTCAAAAATTCTTACTACACATTCTTTGTCTTCATCCTCATGCCATTCCTATTAGCATTTCACCACACCATGTGATTTTGAGGCTTCATCATTTGTCTACAAAATCTTGTTCATAGTGTTAGAATCTGAAAAAGATTAATAACCTAGAAAACTAGTGCAAAGAATAGATATCTAAACTATGAATGAAAATGATACAAAATCAAAATAGTAACACAGAGTTAGTCTCCAAGAAAGTAATGCAAATGCTAGAAAAAAAATAGCATTAAGAGGATGCAAAAGCAAGAGATGCAAATACAAGCCAGGTAGCATGCTTATATAGGCTAGGAAGAGGGAGGAGGTGGCAACACCAACCAATAAGGAGAAAAAATCTCTCAAACTAAAGATAGAAAAGTATCTTCCCAAGATAGCTAATGGATACTCACATGTAAGAATATGCCACCTCACAACCATTCACCTAATAAGACATGCTTTATTAACCTAAGTGAGATTGTTAAAACTGTAGGAAAAATCTAGCAATATAGGAAAAAATAAATAACATACTAAGAAATAAAAAACTACACTAACACCCCCAATAAGTGAAGCTTAGGTGGATGTAGAAATGGTTCCTAGAGGGGCAAGCCTGATGAGGTACCCATGTACATAAAATTCCCCCAAAAGAGATAGAAAGGAGATCCCCCCCCCTCCCTCCCCCCCCAAAAAAAAAAAACATTTTTAGGACTCCAAGTGAGAGGAAGAGCCCCCCCAAAAGATGAAACATCTAGCACCCCCAAAAAAGCTTGCAAATCAAGGAACTTGTTCTTAATAAAGGGTTTGGTGAAGATATTAGCAAGATACTCAAAATGTGAACAATAGTGAAGGTCAATGATGTGGCCATAGATGAGCTCTTGAATGTAGTGCACGTAGATCTCTATGTGTTTGGTTCACTGATGATGGAATGCATTCTATGAGATTTGAATGGCACTATGTTTGTCACAAAATATGATTGATGGCCATCTAATCTAGATACCAAACTTAGTGAGAAGATTTTGAAGCCAAATGGCTTTAGTGGTGGCATTTACAGCCCCTTGATACTCAACCTCTATAGAAGATAGAGCAATAGCAAATAGCTTTTTTCTTGCCCAACAAATAGGACCTGAACCAAGTGAGAAGCTATAACCTGAAGTAGACTTGTGATCCTGAGAATCACCTTCCCACTCTAAATCTGTGTAGCCCACCAGATCAAGCTCAATACCTATTGCATAGTGAATCCCACAACTATAAAAACCCTAAATGTAGTGAAGGATCTACTTGGCTACTTTCTAGTGTAGCTCATGAGGCTCTTAAATGAATTAGGAGACCATGCCTATAGAATATGAGATGTCAGCTCTCATATGTGTGAGATAAATGAGACTCCTAACAAGTTGGTAGTACAAAGTGCCATCAACAAGTAGAGAAGAACACTAAGCCTCAAGTTTGACTCTAGAAAGGAAGGGAGTTAGAGTAAGCATACAGTCAGCCATATGAAACCTCAAGAGTAAATCTAGAGCATACTTGGACTGTTTGATGGTGATCCTAGAAGGAGACTAAAAGATCTCAATCCTAAGAATGTAATGCAACAAGCCCAAGTCAATCATCAAAAAAATATCCAGAAGGGAAACTTTGATAGCCTTAATAGTGGGTGAAGAACTTCCTGTGATTAGCAAGTCATCAAAAAAAAAACCAAAAATAGAAGTGAATCATCCTATTGTAGAATGTAGACATTAGGATCAAAATGGCATCGAGTGAACCCAACTGATAAAAGGAAGGATTCCATCTTGTCATAGCAAGATCGAGGGGCCTATTTGAGGCCATAGAGAGACTTCCAAAGATGGCACACAAATGAAGAATCCTGAAGGAAGCTCTATAGCTACTCCATGTAGATCTCTTGATGAAGGTCACTATGAAGAAAATCACTCTTCACATCCATCTAATGTACTTCCCAATGATTACCTACAACAATGCCAAGAACAAGTCAAATGGAATTCATTTAGGCAACTGGCACAAAAGTCTTAGAGTAGTCAATCCCAAGAACTTGGGAGAATCCTTTGGCAACCAAGAGAGCCTTGTGTTTGTTAACTAACCCATCTATTGTAATTCTTTTTTGATAGATCCACTTACATCGAACAAGTTTTCTTCCCTTAGGAAGAGGGACAAGATCCCAAGTGTTGTTCCTCATCAAGGAACTATACTCTTCTTGCATAGCTATATGCCACTCAAGAATACCAAAAGCCTCATGAAATGACTGTGGATCTAAGTTAGTAGCAATGAAGACATGTAGAGCATCTTGGAATTGTGAACGAGTCTACTTGGTGTTTAATGGATCCCCAACCCAATCACCTATAGACTACAAGGTCTATCAAGCCCAAAGTGGATTGGAAGATGGAGAATCTAGAGGGGAATTATTAACCTCTGAATGATGACTAGGGGAGGAAGTAGGTGAGTTCTTTAAATCACTCTCTACATGAGAAGTGGAGGTAGAATACGACACAGGTGAATCTGACTCATCACAAGATCTGTCATGTATTCTAAGTGACTCCAATGTCAAAGTAGGAGTCGGAGAAGTGAGAGAAAGTGAGATTGAAGATCCCTCCTCAAACTAAACACTCCTCTCAATGAACAACTCATCTATAGTAGGGTGGATTAATTGATAACCCTTCACACCATTAGGATAACCTACAAATATGCAAGGTTTTCTCTGTCGATCCAAGGCCTTGCATTTCTTTCCAGGAATGTGGGTCCATGTAGGAGAGCCAAAAACTTGAAAGTGCTTAATTGATGATTTTTGACCACTCTAAGCTTTAAAGGGAGTAACTCCCTTTAAGGCTTGGTGAGGAACATGATTTTGGATATAACAAGCACAATTAATGGCCTCTACCCAATACTGTGGTGCAAGTGATCTAGAGTGAATCATACAATTTTCTATTTCCTTCAAGGATATATTATTCCATTCTACAACAACATTCTACTAAGGATTATATGGAATTGAATGTTGTAAATCAATCCCCTCTAAAGTGTAAAATCTTTCAAACCGATGGTTGACATACTCACCACCATTATTTGTGGGAAAAACTTTGATGGCTTTCTCAAATTTCTTCTCTAGAAAATTTTTGAAGTCCTAAAAATGATCAAATACCTCTAGCTTCTATTTGAGAAAGTACACCCAAGTATATCAAGAAAATTCATCAATGAATGTGAGGACATATCGGGCCTTGCTGAAAGAAGGATGTTAAAATGGACTAGCCAAATCACTATGAACTAACTCTAGTATCTGTGAAGATCTCTATGCCTTACTCTTGTCAAACTTTTCCTTAGGATACTTACCATGAATGCAACCTTGGAAATCACCACCTGAGAATTGAACTGAAGGCAACCCTATGACCATGCTCTACTAGTTGAACTAATCTAAATAGCAGAAGTTAAGATGGCCAAACCACTCATGCCATAATTTACTCACATCATTAGAGTGAGTGAGCAAAAAAATTGAAGGAGGATCAGGAAAAAAGTTAGAAAATAGATAGAGTCATGACTTATGATCTACTCTCCTAACTAAAACTATAGAATCACTATGCAACTCACATATCTCCACTAAATTAGGAGTTAACTCAACCCGCTTGCCTAAACCTGTGTGAGTGATCTAGTATAATGATAGGAGGTTAGTTGATAATGAGGCTACACAAAGAAAATCATGGAATGTGCCATCCTCCACATCAATGGACCCTCTCCCACACACCTCAATAGTAGTTTCATCACCCATCAACATAGAAGGCATAGTACATGGCTCCAAGGATGTAAGTTCTTCCTTAGATGAAGCCATGCGGTGTGAAGCACATGAATCAAGAACCCAAGTGGATGGCAAGGAAGAAACTACAACAAGGGCCTTCCCATTTCCTTTCCCCTCACTTTTTTTTTTGCCTTGTTAGACCCCTCATTAGAACTTTGTTTAATAGACATAGGAACACTAATATTATTTTTCTCAAGAATGTGTGTCAAGTAATCAATTTGTTTCTTCAAACATTTATGTTCATCATGACTAGATCTGATATGAATCTTTTGCAATAGGCACATTGGACCCTTTCTTTCTTAGGCTTATCACCCTTAGAAGATGGGGTATCAATAGTTACTTTTAAAGCAATTGATATTTGATCCTTCCTCTCCTTGCTATTATGTTGTCTCTCATATTTACTATTGTTGTTACTACTTTGTTCTTTTTGTTCTTTTTTACCTTGGTTGGTACCCAAGGCATGTGACTTAGAGGACTTAAGAGTGCCCATCCAGATTAACTTTTCCTATTCTTGAGTAATATTGACAACAAAATCATCTAAAGATGACATGGTGAATTGGGTACCAATTGCACCCTTAGTAGCATAGAAGGTAGAGATAAACAAAAAATACTCTGAACTTAGCTTAAAGAGAATACTAAAAATTAGTTGTTCATCTTTCTTTTCAATTCCACATTGTTTTAACTACAACCTTAGTGATTTCAATTTAGTGAAGAAATCCTAGATTGTGTTAAAATTTCTTTGACTTAAACTAATTAGTTCATTTTTCAACAGATGACCCCTTATTAAATCTTATGTGCCAAATAGTGTTTCTAGCTCTGTCCATATTTCATTTGGTGTATCTAAAGACTCAAAGTGAAATAGAAAGTTAGGAGAAATAAAAAAACACAATGTTCTATATGCCTCATCACATTTTTTAAACCACTTAGGCTTATCTTCATGTTTATTAGATTCAATTTTAAGTCCCAATGTTATCCTATTTAATTCAACTTTCCTTAAGTGAATTGTCATGTTTTATTTCCACTCAAAGTAATTATATGTAGTTAGGATGGGCATATTTGTTTGATCCATGATGGAGAAATGTGGAGACAAAATGGTAAAATGTAGAGAACCCAAATGTGAAAATGCCCTACCCTCACTTTTACTCAATCAAAGAACCCCGCCCCCATCAAAGAAATATGATTTTGCACTTTATTTTAGTGCATTTACAACTACCACTACCAAGAAATGCTAATTGGTCTTGATTTCAATGCATTACAACACCCTCATAAAGAACATATGCCAAAAGTGAAACTTGGGCACAATAATTGAGAAACAACTAGCTCCATTGTGATCTACTCAAAAATCATCCACTTTCAAAAAAAGAATCACCTCAACATGAGGTCGTATGAGAATGTTATGATCCTCCAAAGTTTCCAAAATGAGAACTATGCAAAGTCACATCGAGAATCTACAATTTCTAAAAAATTTATATATAAAAATAAAAAAATGACTTCACTAGTGGATAAAGCACAAAAAAATAGCCAAGATCATAAAAAGAATTGTTGAAATCAGAGTTTGTATGAGCAAGAATGAGTCATTTGAAAACTGCATTCAAATTTGTGACTACCAATAGAGAGAGTTATAGTTGTAGCTTTCCATGCTCAATTCTATAAAATATACAAATTATATGTAAAAATTAAAAATACTCAGATAGTTTTTTGGTGTTGTGAACAAAACCTAGAAACTGTTTTTCTTGCTGATGTACAAAAGATGTAGCTATAGTGTAAATCAGACACCTTTAACAACAAAAAATGGCCCCAACAACCAAAAAATGACCTCAAAAACCAAAAGACATCATGAAAAGAATGAATCAGCTACCTATGTCAATAAATGGCATGTTGGAACCTGCAACATTGATTAAAAACACTAAATATGCAAGTTGGTTGTTAGATTTGAAATTGAAACCTCAGTTTTGCAACTTGTATGATGATCTCTAATCTTGGTAAAATTAAAGCCAAATCTGACTTTTTCAAGCCACATGCATGCATTGGAACAACCAGAAATGTTGCCAGTATAAACAAAAATGCTCCAATCACCCAGATTTCTTAAAACATGTGTGTAAACCCCAGAGATTAAAAATGTTTTTGTCAAACTTTTTTGATTCTCAAGATGATCCGAAGATGTGAGAGAAGACCATACTATTTTTTTCAAAAACTTATAATAAGATTTATTACCCCCCTTGAATATATTAAATAAGGAAACTAAAATCTACTCTTGCACATAGAAAAGCTCTGATACCATGTTAGAATTCGAAAAGATTAATAACCTAGAAAACTAGTGTCGAATATAGATATCTAAAATATGAAATCAAATTTTAGCAACATAGATTTAGTCTCCAAGAGTGTAATGCAAATGCTAGAAACAAAATAGCAGTAAGAGGATGCAAATGCAAGAGATCCAAATACAAGCCAAGTAGCATGCTTATATAGGCTAGGAAGAGGGAGAAGTTGGCAACACCAACCAATGAGGAGCAACCATCTATCAAACTAAAGAGAGCAAAGTATCTTCCCAAGATAGCTAATGGATGCTCATGTAGGAAGGTGGCACCTTGCAACCATTCATCTAATATGACATGCTTTATTAACCTAAGCAAGATTACTAAAAGTGTAGGAAAAACCTAGCAATATAGGGAAACATAAATACCCTAATAGGAAATAAAAAATTGCACTAACACATTGGAGTACTTTCAAACATTGTACTCATCTCTATTTTTAAAGGATACATTATTGTTCCAACCATAACTTTATCACACTCAAATCCCATAGGACTTGCCTCTTTACCCCTCTCATCTACATTTACTTGTTACACTTTTTCTTGCTGCAATTTATCTTCTTTCTACACTTCATGTTCTTTCCCTTCCAAAGGATAACTGAAATCTATCGTTGTTGATATTTCTCTTCCAACTTCACATACATTTGAACTCTTTATGACTACCTTCTCCATAGTTTCATTAGCCTCCACCAAAACTTCTTTCACTTCATCTTTAATTTTAAAATGCATTGGAAATTATATCCTATCAATAAGGCCTAAACTTCTTGATTCCTTCCATGTTGTATCATCCTTCAATGGAAACAAAACCAAATTATTTCCATCATTGATGGTATATGTGTTCTCTCTACAATCATATATGGTTGACCTATCATATTGCCATGCTCTTCCCAAAATCAAATGACAATATTTTAAACATAATATCACATTCAATGGTATCAAAATATGGTCCAATATTAAAAGAAACATATGATATTCCAAACACATCAATCCAATATTCATCTCCTAACCCATATGCTCTATAAGGTAAATCATGAGGTACTCTTGGAAGATTTAGTTTCTTAACCATTTTTGCTGAGATAATATTTTCAAAGGAACCACTGTCAATTATAACTTTGCATATCTTGTTCTTGCACTTGTAGATTGTTTAGAATATAGAATATCTTTGGCTATAGCTTTGTCTTTTTGCTTCTTCTTCCATAATGTTTTCAACTCTAATTTTCCAATCTAAAAAGTTTAATTAGAAAGGATCTACTAACTTTAGCTTTGATACCAAAAATATGTAGACCCTCACCTTGGAAAACTTAGGAGAAAATTAATCAAGTTATTAAGTTGCTTCAAGGGGCACATACACCTTTAGGAATGAATATAAACTTCCTTAGAATGTTAACCAACTGATTTTGTCAATACCCACTTAAAACTGACATGTGACAAGAACTTTCTTGACCTCCTATTTCCACATTTCAATTTTTTGTACCAACTTAATTAAAAATTCAACTTGACTTTTCTGAATTGAAACTGAAATACTAATATAATTTAATCATTTCTTGAATGTAAAACTAAATACCCACATCAACAAAGCATAACTACCAAACAATATTTATTTGAACCAAAGTTATATCTCCACAATCCATGCTAATGTGCTGTCAAATTTTTGGATTTGATTGTGTATAATTTTTTTTTTTTTTTTACATCAACGTTTCGGATCATACTACATGATCCATCATCAGGATGCTAGAGAGAAAAGAGAACATGAAAAAAAAAAAAAAAAAATTATACACAATCAAATCCAGATGATGGATCATGTAGTATGATCCGAAACGTTGATGTAAAAAAAAAAAAAAATTATACACAATCAAATCTAGAAATTTGACAGCACAAAGTTATATCACTGTTATACATGCATGGTTTAACAACCCAATAACATGCAAATCATTGAACATGACATTCATTGTCATTTCCAAATCTACAAATTTATGTTTTGAACTAAACCTTACCATCATCATATATTTATCATGTGATTTCAGCATCTTGGTGAATATATAAAGATATTCACCAGATTCAATAGTTTTCTTCTATATAGCCACAACTATAAATGAATAAAACACAAAACATGGAAAACCCTATAGGTTTCAAATTACCTTGATGAGAACAAAATATAGCTAGGGGCAGCTAACTCCCATCCTTAACATATCTTTTTAGACACTAGGCCAACTATAAGGCTCGACCCTTCTACTTCAGACTCTACAAAACCTAGGCAGGTGGACCTCAAATTCAATTATATTGTACCAATGCTAAAACATATTCCTATATCTATTAACAGCAAATTTATCCCTTATTTCTCCTATTGATTCATGCAATAATATAGATCTGCAATAGCTAAATGCAAGACAATGCAATTCATAAGCTGAGTGAGGGAAACACTTTGAATAACTTTCAACATAAAATGGAAATACAATTGATTAATGATGTTGAATATCAACATGACCCTAAATATGCAGTAGTATAAAAAAGTGGTCTTGTAATTGATCAATGCCTTATCTATTGAGAAATTTCATGAATTCAATACATACATATGTCATATCCAAGACATATTTCATACATCCAAACATCATATCTATCCTATCACTATGTGAATCAGACATAAGTGTTCGTAAAGGCCTCATTCTTATGAAGTATCGTTCTCAAAATAATTAGCAATCTAGTGAAACACATCAAACATTTACTTGGCCCTTTGTTCCAACAACAAAACATATCTTACCTACAACCTTAAAGGGATGCAAATGAATCTTAGTTCGTTGTTCCTAGACCACATAAGATTGTAGATTACTGAGATAGGATACGAGAATAAAAATACAACTAAAGAAATTCTTGCTCATTTGTATTCATTTATTTGAAACAATACATTCAAATGCATGAAATCAAAATAGAAAAAAACTTAATAGATCTAAATTTTCTCTATAATCTTCACTACTGTTGTTCATACAAGAGAATTATGCTAGAGAATATGGTTTCATAGTAATAGGAACACATGAAGACTAGAACCCTAGTTTTACAAATATGAGAAAAACTCTAGATTAGAACACACATGGTATCACAACAATAAGTCACTTTTTTTCTCCAAAACTAGAACCCCTGCAATGAGAAAGAAAGAGAATCATATAGAAGAAAGTGAATTCCTAGATCTATTGTGCATCTAACATGTGTCCACTTGGAAAACATATCCTTGAAGTGAAAGGAATCTCTCTAATATCTTTCTACAACTGGTAAGTCAAATCCTCTGTTATTTTGGCCTCCTAAAAGTATAAAAATATTTTAGATATTTGAAAGAATAATAACTGCTTTTGGATGCCAGATCTAGAATCAAGGAAAAGGTAAAAAAAATGTTAAAGATGACCTTTTGAAGCCAAGAAAACTTTTTAGAATTAGTTTTCTCCACATTTAGGCTTCAATAAGCTATTATATTTGCCTCCTAACCAATTTTGATGCTTAATGGTGAATTCTACCCATTGTATTGAGAATGCGTTGGATAACATAAATCTTATTATAGAGAAAACTAGTGAATATTTGTGCAATATTTGACCTCATATTTACAAAATTTGTTTCCTCCTAGTCCCAATGGTATATTGAAGTGCCTATTTGAGGCAAAAATTGCCCCTCTAGTAGCCATTTTAAGTTTTAGGCTCCCAACTATGTGTTTCATAGCATTATTGCAAAAATTTTGATTTTTGCTAAAGTAAAAACTATGGAATAATGCAAAATTTATTTAAAAGGGAACCTACATGTACTTTTCTAGGAAAAATATTTAAAAATTAATCTTTTAAACCTTGTTTGAAATTTTTGTCACTTCTCAATCTAGATCATACCTTGTTAACCACCATGCTACATGTTAATGCTAGATTGGCTCATTTTCTACATACTCATTTGAAAACCTCCAACTAGGTGCCATGTGACATCATCTCATTGGTTACCTACTTCACCATGTCATCACTCTATGTCACCATGCCAAATCATAAATCACTATGTCGCTATCCTAGTCAGCACTCTACCATGTCATCACAATATAATGACCTTGTGATGTGTCATTCTTTGTCATGTTAGTACCTTGGGAAGCATACCACATCTGAAGCCTCCACCATGTGTCAATTTTTGAATCATCCACCTCACTACTAGCTCATTTCCACATGTCAGTTTCTGATTGGGTGACTATGTCACTTTGTTAATAGTCAAGCAACTTCACTTTGGCAACATGATGACCGCTATCGGATCTACCACATGTCACCATCCTATGCCTCTATGAGATTTGTGTCAATCCACTACCTGCTAGTCATTGTACTCGGTCCACATCTTGCCACATGTCACTGTGCGATTAGCTCTTCAAGTCCACACCATCACTAAGTCATCCTACTAAGCAAGCCACATGATCTTGCCAGTTTTACAATTTTTTGGTAGGTTACCATGTCACCTGCCAAAAAATATTTCCATTTTCTAGTAGCAACATAGTGATCACCACATTCTAGCAAACTTTTTCAGCAACTCTCCTTTGCCATGTTGTTAAAATTTTCCTTGTTTTTAATGCCAAGTAGTTGTCTATAGGCTCCACCACAAGCCATGGCTTCCCAAAAGGGAGTTATCTTTAAGACAAAAAGTCTTATGTGTATTTTCATATTTAAAGACATAATAAGCCCAGCCCACAACTAATGTGGGACAAAAATTAAAAAACAACCTTCTCTACTTCTCATTGCCTAGTAGGGCTTTTTTGTCATTTTGAAGGTCTTTCATAGCTAACGTTTACTTGCTCCATAGATGCTCTCCACCCTTTACACATGTGGTCAAATATCATCTTTCTAGGACAATTGTGGCATTCTTTTAATGTAAAGCAACTTTCAATTGCATGACCTTTCGCCTTGGCATCAATGGTTTTATGAATGACATGTGCAGACATCCCAGTAGCATAGCTATTAAGTTTTGTATTCATATTGGACCTTGAAAAATCTTCTTCAAGCAACATATCAATAAGTTGGAGAAGTAAAGAATTCTACCTAAGCTTAAATTTTTTATGTCAACTTGAATTTTTCCTTAAACAATTCATGGCTAATGTGCCTTTGCCTAGGCATCTTCGTCTAGTTTGTGACTTGATCTTTGGTGGCATCTCCATTGCAATTCTCCTCTTATTTTGGTATGAGTTTCCTTGCCTTCATCTAGTATGAGCATCTCTCCAAGGTGTCTTCAACATGGGGCCTCTTCTCTCTATGTTGCAGTTTCCACCTTACTTATGAGCTTTCTACCATTCCATGGCGTCTACTTGCCTTCTATCATGTGGTCTTCTTATATTAACTTCTCTAATCCAAAAAAATAGACATCTTGAGGCCAAGAAGATGCAATATTTCTAGTCAATTGAATTCTACACACATCCAATAATGTCATAATTGGAATTTTTTTACTTGGGATAACAAGGGTGTCATTGAAATGATCTTCTAAAATATTAAAGAGATATAAGTAAGGATTGAAATCCAATAACCATGATGGTGTTTTTCCAACAATATTGTCATTAGCTAGTACCAACCACTCTAATCAATTATATAATGAAATCCATGTGGAGACATGACCACCAATACTACATGAGACAAGATTTGAGCCTACTAACTGGAACTGGGGAAGCCAACTTGAACTTATATTTAGCCAACAAATTGATAGGAAAAAATATTTTTGTTGTGCAAGGCTATCAAATAGACTTTGTGCATTAAGGTTATATGACCATTCATCTTCCCATTTTCTTCACATGATTCATCTTCAACCTTCTCCAGATTATTTGACCACCCCATTCAAGATCATTATTTTCACCATGAAGCTGTGTCAATTTATCATTTTCCTCAATCAGCTTGGTATATATAAATTGTATGCGTTAAATGTGGCCTTTGTTTAACACACACACTTCAACATGGTCTTTGTATGTAGATTCATCATGGAATGAAGATGAGAGTGTTCATCCAAGAGGAGGCCTAAAAGATGACCTATTGCCTTCTATCTAGGTGGATTTTACCTGCTTATGATCTCAAATTTGAGGTACATGTAATTAGACCATCTAGAATGCAGGTTTTAAAATGATTAATTTATATGAATGTGCAAGTAGTCTAAATTATTATGCAATTAATCTAAGAAAATATAAATAGAATTAACTAAATGAATGCATATTAATTTTAAATGATATTAATCTAAGAAAATGAGAGTTTTATGATAACAAGCAAATGGGTGCACAATCCAACAGAGATTCAATTGCAATTCAATTCAACCTCCTTAATGAGGAATTATGAGCCTCTTAAATAGAATTCCTGAAATCCATCAATGGTTGAGATCAACCTAGATTGAGAGTCAAGATTTACGCAAAGATTCAGTTAAAGATGGAAACTTCCTTGTGCAAATAAAGTGAACTATTTCAAATCTAAGAGTGATGAGTAGTTAACTGAACTTGTCACAAGTGTGAGAGTAAGTTAACTAGATTGTTTCCAATTTCAAGAAGTAGTTCACTCAAAATTTCTATTTAGAACTAAAGAGAGGATATTGAACATATTATTTAATTTAATAATGTGAGATATGATCTCATAAATGCATTTTCTATTTAATTGAATAATTGTATTCAATTAATTAAAATAAGAAAAATTATTAAATTAAATAAATTTAATCCCATAGTACATTAGCCTTAGGTGAAAATTTAATTTAATTAAAGTATAAATACTTAATAATTAAATCAAATCTTAATCAATAGGTTTAATGTGACTAATATGAGTCAATACTTTGGGAATTAAATAGAGAGCATGATTAATGTAGATTGATGTTTTCTACATTTGATAATTCATTCAATTAGTGACAATCAAAATGAGAATTACCTAATGAGATAGGTCTTTAGGGTTGATCAGAAATAGACCAGAATTGATGATCATGGAAATGAGCCAATTTTGGGGTATTACATTTTACCCTTCTTTGAATGAATGTGTGAGTAGAACTTTCAATTCATAGAAAATTAGAAAGCATGATGCAAGGATGAGATTGGTTCTGAAGTTGATGATATGGAGACCAATTGATAAAATTTTAAGGACTATCTCTAGAACAAAGATTAATCCCATGGAATCTAAGTAGAGCACCTAGATATCCAAAATCATAAGCATTCTAAAGGTTTCCATTAGAAAAAAGTTTAACCTCCAAGCATCCAGAGAGAACATATAGATAACCGAGATTGATAGCATTTAAAAGATTGTCTCCAGAATGAAGTTTAATCTTTAAGGATCCAGATAGAACATCTAGATACCTGAGATTGATAAAATTAAAAAGATTGTCTCTAGAATAGAGTTTAATCTTTAAGGATCTAGACAAAACATATAGATACCTTAGACTGATGGCATTTAAAATACTATCCCTAGAATGGAGCTTAATCTTTCAGGATCTAGATAGAACACCTAGATACTTGAGAGTGATAAGCATTTAAAAGACTATCCCTAGAATGGAACATAATCTTTAAGGATCTAGATAGAACACCTAAATACCTGAGAGTGATAAGAATTTAAAAGACTATCCCCAGAATGGAGCATAATCTTTAAGGATCTAGATAGAACACCTAGAAACCTAAGAGTGATAAGCATTTAAAAGACTATCCCCAGAATGGAGCTTAATCTTTAAGGAACTAGATAGAACACTTGGATACCTGAGAGTGATAAGCATTTAAAAGACTATCCCCAGAATAGAGCATAATCTTTAAGGATCCAGATAGAACACCTAGATACCTGAGAGTGATAAGCATTTAAAAGACTATCCCCAGAATGGAGCGTAATCTTTAAGGATCCAAATACAACACCTAGATACTTGAGAGTGATAAGCATTTAAAATATTACCTCAAGAATGAAGCTTAATGTTTAAGGATCTAGATAGAACACATAGATACCTAAGATTGATAGCATTTAAAAGACTCTCCCCATAATGGAACCTAATCTTTAAGGATCTAGATAGAACACCTAGATACCTAAGATTGATAACATTTAAAAGACTATCCCTAGAATAGAGTGTAATCTTTAAAGATCTAGATAGAACACCTAGATACCTAAGATTGATAGCATTTAAAAGACTATCCCTAGAATGGATCTTAATCTTTAAGGATTCAGATAGAACACCTAGATACTTGAGATTGATAAGCATTTAAAAGACTATCCCCGAAATAGAGCTTAATCTTTAAGGATCTAGATAGAACACCTAGATACTTGAGATTGATAGCATTTAAAAGACTATCCCCAGAATGAAGCTTAATATTTAAGGATCTAAATAGAGCACCTAGATACTTGAGAGTGATAAGAATTTAAAAGACTATCCCTAGAATGGAGCATACTCTTTAAGGATCTAGATAGAACACCTAGATACCTGAGAGTGATAAACATTTAAAAGACTATCACCAAAATGGAGCACAATCTTTAATGATCCAGATAGAACACCTAGATACCTAAGAGTGATAGCATTTAAAAGACTATTCCCAAAATGGAGATTAATCTTTAAGGATCTAGATAGAACACCTAGATATCTGAGATTGATAGCATTTAAAAGACTATCCCCAAAATAGAGCTTAATCTTTGAGGATCTAGATAGAACACCTCGATACGTGAGATTGATAGCATTTAAAAGACTATCCCTAGAATAGAGCTTAATCTTTAAGGATCCAGATAGAATGCCTAGATACCTAAGATTGAAAGCATTTAAAAGACTATCCTAGAATTGATCTTAATCTTTAAGGATCCAAATAGAACACCTAGATACATAAGATTGATAGCATTTAAAAGACTATCCCCAAAATGAAGCTTAATCTTTAAGGATCCAAATAGAACACCTAGATACCTAAGATTGATAACATTTAAAAGACTATCCTTAGAATAGAGCTTAATCTTTAGGGATCTAGATAGAACACCTAGATACCTAAGATTGATAAGCATTTAAAAGACTATCCCTAGAATGGAGCTTAATCTTTAAGGATCTATATAGAACACCTAGATACTTGAAATTGATAGAATTTAAAAGACTATCCCCAGAATAGAGCTTAATCTTTAAGGATCCAAATAGAACACCTAGATACTTGAGAGTGATAAGCATTTAAAAGACTATCCCCAGAATGGAGTGTAATCTTTAAGGATCCAAATAGAACACCTAGATACCTAAGAGTGATAAGCATTTAAAAGAGTATCCCTAGAATGGAGCTGAATCTTTAAGAATCGAGATAGAACACCTATATACTTGAGATTGATAGCAAGGCATATGCACCGAGTTGTGGTGCCAAAAAGGTGACAACAATTTTTTTTTTCCTATTTTAAACAGCGCGTACGCGCTATAGCGCACACGCACTATAGTACATACGCGCTTTAAAAAAAATAAAAAGTTGTATGATGGGCTGCAAACTCGCAGCCCATCATTTTCATTACCATTTTCTTCTACTCCTACAATGAGCAGCTCGTACATGAGTTGAAGACTCAACATTTGCACCACCATTTGCCAAAATGCCTCCTCGTCGACAAAATCCAAGATCAAAAGCGCACCCACGATGACGCTGTAAGTGATATAAACCTAACTTTGCATTGTTTGATATATTTTTCATATTGTTTTGTAAGTTTTTTATATTCTTTTGTAGGGTTTTTACAAATTTCATTTAGATTTGTTTATTTATTTGAATTTCAATTGATTTTTTATCAAGAAATGTTCATAATCAACCAGAAAATCCACAAGAACATCAAAACCCTCAAGAACCCCAAAACCAAAACCCTCCTCAAGAAGAAGAACAAATTCCACAACTCGAACCAATTGCAAGACCTCCACCAAGCACACAAGAAAATCTAAGAAATGAAATAGAGAGAGGCAAAACTGAATTAGAAGGAATCATTGCTCGGTTGAAAGAATCCGGACAAACCAATCTAATGAGGGCTCAATTGGCATCATCCCTCGAATCCATTAACACTCAGATAGCCTCAGTTAGTGGTCAGTTAGATATTTGGTGGGCTAAGAGGGATGAACAAAAAAGATTTTATGCAAATAAATTGTCATATGAAGATGTTAAAAAAAAGGAAATACCAAAAGGTAGTATATATGCATTATTTAGAAAACCCGGTGAGCAAAATACTGTTAGAGAGGGTACTAAATGATTCCCCATCCATTGGTGCATACATGATGCTATTAGAAATAATTTTTGGGATAGATGGTGGATGGTTTTTGATGCCCCTCCTTGCAACAATCATGAGGTCCCCATGTATTTTTTGAAGAAATTATATTGTGAGTTTTTCCTTGGGGAGATCCCCAATTATTTTGATATGTTAGACTCCCAGGGTAGAGGTGGGGGGTCATCATTTGAGAGGCCCAGAGCACGTCGTGACCCTAATGTAGTTAGGGTACCTGTGGTCCATCCATAGCGTGAGCATGTGATTATTCCTTCAGTTGTGAAGGAACATGTAGAGGCCAACACTCTAGGGACCATTAATGCTTTGACACAGACCCTCATCTATTCCATGAGCCCATTAGTTGAGGGGGATCCTTCTATACATTGTGGTCACATGTGCACTTCATGCGGATCCCTATGCACATTTGGCACTCATGTAAGAGATGGTGCAGATGATGGGCTTGTCACCGATCAGTTCCTGAATGAGACATTTGGCATTAACACATAATTAAATTACTAATTTGATCACATTTCATATGTATATTGAATGATTAATTAATTAGGATTTATTGACATTGTTCAAAATTTAGGGTCAAAGTGTTCCTAGGCCTAGCAGTGATCCTCCAGGCCCATTTTTTGTCCCTTCAATGAGTCCTGAGGTATGTATCAATTTAATAATTTTAATTAATACATATATTTATCATGTAATCATATTAAGGATTGACCAACAAAAATATGCATCTGCATCAGTTCTCCATAGGACCCTCAACCTTTACCACAGATGCAGAGCAGAGACATCATACGAGCTTCACATAGGTACAGTTGTTTCATGTTAATTTAATTCATTTGATTATATTTATTCCATGTTTCATGTTAGATATAACGTGTATTGTATGACATGCAACTCATGATGTCGGACACACCTCCTCATCTGCGACAGTCTGTTGATAGTGGAGTGGCCGCAACTGTGGCTAGCTCACAGCCACTGACGGAGGTATGAAAGAATTTTCTTCATTTTAGTTGTTGTTTATAATAGTTCATCTCAAAATTTCTAATGTTATTTATAAGTGATTATATTTATTGAATTGTTGTAGGGTCTTGTCATGCCTGATCATCCATGAGCATTTGAGGTGGACTTACAGAGTGACTATTTGTTGGTGGTAAGAAAATAATTGATTTTGTGAGTACATATATTTGATTTCAACGTATAATAAATATTGATTCATATCTACTTTCTTTGTATTAGTTGGACCTGGAGAAGAGCCTCAACAAGAGGTCAAGTGAGCGTGTCAGCAAGGCCCCGTCATCTCCACTGTCTCCCTCCACATGACGGCAGAGGATGTCAAGAGACTTGTTTCCTTCCCCTCGTGGGAAAGAAAAGATGTAGTTGAGATATTTGATACATATATATATAGAGAGACTTGTTTCCTTCCCCATGTATATATATAGGCATCTGAGAGACATATTCGATACACATTTGATGTACATATGACATTCTATATTTGATGTATGACATTATTGGTTAATATATGATATGTTTGTTCATATACGACATTATTGGTTATCATAATATATAATGTGTTTGTTAATGTATATGACATTATTAGTTATCATTTTATATTATATGTTTTTTCATGTATGATGTTAAATTAGATATGTTCGTGTATGACATTAAATTAGATATGTGCATGTATGAAATTAAATTCAATTGCTAGAGAGTTGCCATTATGTCTACCAACTAGTAGATGTTCTTTTTTGCTTTATTAGTATTTCTCAAAAATTGCAAAGAAGCTATTTCTGGTAGTATCTACTATAGTCCTACTCAAATATGTTTTCAAAAATACTTAGTATGGCAAATAAATGTCTATGGAAAGCTTGTCAAATAGGATATTAAAGAACTAAATGTGGATAGTCATTATTACCCATCAATAAGAACACAAACATCTTTCTCAGGCAAGCCATATGACATTAGCAAGTAATTTATAAATTTCCTTTGTAAATAACTAGAAGATGCTATGATTCTTAATACAGAGTTAATCACAAACTCATTATTCCATCTAAGAAGCATATATCACCCTAAGCCAATTAACCGATAGGATAAAAATTAATTCAATTTCAACAAAATTTTGAGTATAACAAGCATCTTAGGGATTCTTACAAGAATTAACACGATGTTCACAAGAGCATTACAAGTTCTTGTAATGCTATTTTACATATTGTAATCATATTCAGTTTTGAATGGCCATTTGTCTTACAAGCTTAAATGTTCTTTAAGGTCTTTTAATTCTAGACATGAATTTTATTATGAAGCTTTTTTATGACAACCCACTCAATGCATATATTGTTGTTCCACATTATGCTAATTTGACTTTCATTGGTTGATTTGGGTCTAGACATGACGTTATTCACTACCTTTTTATATATATATTTTTTTGTAGTGAGGTTCTGGCTTGAATGAATGTATTAATCATCGAAGTTGTGAACCTTGGTCGAGATCCTTACAAATATATTTTCAAATTGGACCTCAAATAGTTTTCTCAGTCACCCCCTATACACGGATACTGAAATTGTAGTTAATTACAAAATTAATATTGAATTAACACAAGTTTAATTGAGAAGTATTATGTACCTCAATAGGCTAGATTATTATTGACCGAGAAGCTTTATCTTAGAGCAGTTGGTTTCCTAAATCTTTAGCACAATGATAGTCTTATGGAATGTGGAATTAGGTCTGCTAGCTAAGGAACATTCTTTAAAAGGTAGAGGAAACTCAACACTCACATGTTTCCAATCAATATAAATGTTTAAATTGCTTCTCTAATTTTTTCTATTTATGATCTTCTTCAAACTTAACTTTCTAAATGCATTGATGGGGAAATAAAGATCTTCTAGGAACTAAAGGCTAATCATGTTTAATACTTACAATTCTCTGTTTTTATCTAATAATTTAAAAAAGATTGTACAAGTGTTTTCAAAGAGCAACACTTGTCACTAACATCATGAGAAGGAATATCCAAGGAGTCTTACCACTAATCCCCCACCACCAAATTCAAGAGAAAACAAAATTCCACTACTAAAGAGATAGTAACAATGATCATCCCTAGTCTCTCCCTTATCACAAAATGATTACCATCAAAATTTGCATTTCCAATTGCGTCATGTGCATTGAAGTGATAGTAACATTTTCACTCTCTTACCTAATGTCTCTCGTTTCTGAAACTCCTGGGGAAGGGCAAGGCCATCTTCTCAGTACTTAAAAATACAACGAGTTCCATTTTTTCACATATTGATAATCATTGACTTAAAGTATAGTCGAAGTATTGACAACCCATAGATATGCCCCGTCAAAGATCGCAGCCCTATTGCATTTAGTGACCCTTAGGGACATTCTGGTTCAACGTGCCTGAGAATGTTTGAGCACTGAAGGGGACAAGAAGAGGTTGGCGATAGGGTTTACCTAGCCACTCAGAGCTAATGGAGCAGACAGTTTGATCCCATGACGAAAGATGAGAGAGATTTGGCAGTTGGCAACTTTGTACTCGCCAACACTACAAGTTTCAGCATCACCTGAGATGGCATTGTAGAATGAAAATGGAATGTGATCTCCAAAAAGTGATAGAGATTATTGTAGGTCTCTGCAACATAGTCCTGTAGGAATTGGAATCTCATCCATATCTTGCACGAGCTCTGAGATATGCCCTGTCAAAGATCGCAGCCCTGTGGCATTTAGTGACCCTTAGGGACATTCTAGTTCGGCGTGCTTGAGAACATTCAAGCATTGAAGGGGACAAGTTAAGGTTGGGGATAGGGTTTACCCGGCCACTCGAAGCTAATGGAGTAGATAGTTTGATCCCACGATGAAAGATGAGAGAGATTTGGCAGTTGGCAACTTTGTACTGGCCAACACTATGTACTGGCCAACACTACAAGTTTCAACATCACCCAAGATGGTGTTGTAAAATGAAAACAGAATGTGATCTCCAAAAAGAGAGAGAGGTTATTGTAGGTCTTCGCAACACAGTCTTGTAGGAATTGGAATCTCATCCATATCTTGCACAAGCTCCAAGCTATGCCCCGTCAAAGATCACAACCCTGTGGCATTTAGTGACCCTTAGGGACATTCTAGTTCGGTGTGCCTGAGAACATTCAAGCATTGAAGGGGACAAGAAAAGATTGGGGATAGGTTTTACCCGGCCACTCGGAGCTAATGGAGCAGACAGTTTGATCCCACGACGAAAGATGAGAGAGATTTGGCAGTTGGCAACTTTGTACTGGCCAACACTACAAGTTTCAACATCACTCGAGATGGTGTTGTAAAATGAAAACAGAATTTGATCTCCAAAAAGTGAGAGAGGTTATTGTAGGTCTCTGTAACACGTTCTTGTAGGAACTAGAATCGCATCCATACCTTGCACGAGCTCTGAGATATGCCCCGTCAAAGATCGCAGCCCTATGGCATTTAGTGACCCTTGGGGACATTTCAGATTGGCATGCTTGAGAATGTTTGATCACTAAAGGGGATAGGATGAGGTTGGGGATAGGGTTTACCTGGCCACTCGGAGCTAATGGAGTAGACAGTTTGATCCCACGATGAAAGGTGAGAGAGATTTGGCAGTTGGCAACTTTTTACTGGCCCACACTGCAAGTTTCAGCATCACCCGAGATGGCATTGTAAAACAAAAATGGAGTGTGATCTCCAAAAAGTGAGAGAGGTTATTGTAGGTCTCCACAACACGGTCCTGTAGGAATTGGAATTGCATCCATACCTCACATCAGCTTTGAGATATGCCCCATCAAAGATCACAGCCCTGTGGCATTTAGTGACCCTTAGGGACATTCTGGTTCAGCGTGCCTGAGAATGTTTGAGCAGTGAAGGGGACAAGAAGATGTTGGGGATAATGTTTACTTGACTACTCGGAGCTAATGGAGGAGACAGTTTGACCCCAGGACGAAAGATGAGAGAGATTTGGCAGTTGGCAACTTTGTACTGGCCAACACTATAAGTTTCAGCATCACCCGAGATGGCATTGTAAAATGAAAACAGAATGTGATCTCCAAAAAGTGAGAGAGGTTATTGTAGGTATCCACAATACGGTCTTGTAGGAACTAGAATTGCATCCATACCTCACACGAGCTTCGAGATATGCCCTGTCAAAGATCGCAGCCCTGTGGCATTTAGTGACCCTTAGGGACATTTTGGTTCAGTGTGCCTGAGAATGTTCGAGCAGTGAAGGGGATAGGAAGAGGTTGGGGATAAGGTTTACCCAGCCACTCGGAGCTAATGGAGGAGACAATTTGATTCCACGATGAAAGACGAGAGAGATTTGGCAGTTGGCAACTTTGTACTGGCCAACACTACAAGTTTCAACATCACCCGAGATGGCATTGTAAAATGAAAATAGAATGTGATCTCCAAAAAGTGAGAGAGGTTATTGTAGGTCTCTGCAACATAGTCCTATAGGAACTAGAATCCCATCCATACCTCACACGAGCTCCGAGATATGCCCCATCAAAGATCGCAGCCCTATGGCATTTAGTGACCCTTGGAGACATTTCGGATTGGCGTGTTTGAGAACGTTCGAGCACTGAAGGGGATAGGACGAGGTTGGGGATAGGGTTTACTTGGCCACCCAGAGCTAACAGAGTAGACAATTCGATCCCACAATGAAAGGTGAGAGAGATTTGGCAGTTGGCAACTTTGTACTGGCCCACATTGCAAGTTTTAGCATCACCTGAGATGGCATTGTAAAACAAAAATGGAGTGTGATCTCCAAAAATTGAGAGAGGTTATTGTAGTTCTTTGCAACATGGTCTTGTAGGAACTAGAATCGCATCCATACCTTGCACGAGCTCTGAGATATGCCCTGTCAAAGATCATAGCCCTATGGCATTTAGTGACCCTTGGGGACATTTTGGATTGGCATGCCTAAGAATGTTTGAGCACTGAAGGGGATAGGACGAGGTTGGGGATAGGTTTTACCTGACCATGCGAAGCTAACGGAGTAGACAGTTGAATCCCATGAGGAAAGGTGAGAGAGATTTGGTAGTTGGCAACTTTGTACTAGCTGACATTGCAAGTTTCAGCATCACCCGAGATGGCATCGTAAAATGAAAATGGAGCGTGATCTCCAAAAAGTGAGACAGGTTATTGTAGGTCTCCAAAAAGAGTGTTTAAAAATGCAAAAATAGTTGGGGGTCCTTTGTATGTTTTGGGAGTTTCACCATTAAAACTAGAAATTGTCCTAGTAGTAAGTGTTGGTAATAGTTTTGAAATTTGATTGTTGATTGTTGAGAAACCTCAAGTTTGGGATTTTTCTTGTTGGTTTGAGTCTATAATAACCATTTCCATCTGAAAAGTTGAGTGTTGAAACCATTTAAGAAGTATTTACATAGTTTTCCCTAAAATTTGAGTGCATAAAAAGGGGTATGTGATTGCTCCCAAGGTGGATTTAGTGTTTTCTCCAAAAAAGAGTTGCATTTTATGTTTGAAGTCATCTAATATAACCAAAGTGAAGGTGGTTGAACCATTTTGGGGTTCTAGAGACGTTGCAAAGTAAGAGTTCTAGAAAGCCCTAGGGTAAAGGGGCTAGAAAGGAGGGTTTTATAAAAACCATTGTAAAGTTGATCATGAGACCAAAAAAATAAAAGAATCCTTGCATTTGAGTCGTGTCTTAAGACTTTTTTGGGTCATTGGAGTTCCAAAAGTCAAGGGATTGTGAGTTGCTTTGTAAATGGCCTCAAACTAGGCCTAGTTGGCAGACTGAAATAGCCAGTTTTGGGTGATATTTTACAAAACAAGTGTAGTTGGTTTTAGAGTATATTTTAGAGTGAGGAAAAGGGTATTTTAATCACCCAATAGTTTAGGACTGGCAAGGGCTAGTTGGAACAAGCCTAGAAGAGGCAAAATTGAGAAAGTGTAAGAGATGAGTTGCAAGAAAGAACTACTGTAGATGATGCAAATATTGATGAGTTGTAAAGAAAGGGGGAGGAAATCACTATTGAATCCTTCCTAAAAATCAATGGCTTATTAGATGAACCAATTAACACTTTGTTGAGGAGTTATGGACAAAATATGAAGGGACTAGGTACAATTGCACCTAAAAATACCCAACCAGAAAACCTGAACCAGCTAGTGGACTATTATAGGAGATAAAACCTTGAGCATACAACAAACATTGATATTAGATTAAGCTTGCTAATGCAAGATTCACAACTAGATTGGTTGTAGGAGGTTGTTACAAACCTTGGGTAACCAAATAGTTGTGGGGATGAAAATGTTTCCCTTTTAATTCCATCCCCACCACATGTTGACCCCAAGGACGTCATCTAATGCTTTGCAAATGGTGGCAACCATGATGAAATAAATAGTTAACAATTTTTTGATACCCAGGCCCAAAATGACTATGATGGAGATGATGATTTTATATGTTACATGCCACTAGACAGAAAACAACATAGTGGTTTACCTAGTAGATTCCTATAGCTACCAAAGAAAAGGATACAAAATTCTAAGGAACAAGAGAGACTAAGAAGTTATTTGAGGCTAATGCACTTTACATGATGGAGAAGATCAGGGATAGGAAAGATGGGAGAGAGGAAAATATTGCAAGAAATGAGATCTTATATGCTATAGAGAGGGGAAAATGAGTTGTAGAGAAGGTTGCACTAAAGGAATAGAAGAGGAAAGAAAGAGAGGATAATCTAAATGTTTGAAAGAGATATAGACCAAATATTGGAGGTGCACCTTCAACAACTATAGAAATTATATTTACAACACTAGTGGAAGGAGATGTAATTGCACTAGCCCTAGAATCAATTAGTATGCCCAACATACCTCTTCTCCCATAGCATAAATCACATTCTGATATGTTTAATGCTCTAATCCCTAGATTAGGAAATATTCTTACTTAATAAGTGTAACCCCAAGAATTGTCACCATAGTTGGCAACAAATGGTGAGAGTCCTAATCAACTAGTGAAAAAAATGACTAAGTTGATGGAGCTGAATCCTACATTACACACATCTCCTCATAGTGGATAGGAGGATGTTGGGATTGGGAGCATAGCACCTATTCCCTTTCCCAGTTTTATGGACAATTGATGGGAACTCAAGTAGATGGTAGAAATTCCAATTTTTTTGAAGCGATAAAGCTTTGTGATGTATTTAGAATATCTAAGATAGACTTATTTTTTATGTGAACTAAACCATTCTTACATTACTATTTAAATGTATTTGTATTGTTATAATAGTTTGATTGTTGGTCATGGCGTAAAATATGTAAAGTTTAGAAATATAAATAGTTCATCATAGAGATATTATAGAATTAATTTATTTTAAATAATAGAAATAATCATAACAAATAGATAGAAATAAAAAATAATAATTTTATAAAAAAAGTTTTAATTTATTTTAAATAATTAAATAATAGAAACATCATAGAATAATGAAGACATTTGATGTGGCAACAAGATTTGAATAATGAAGAATCTTCCTCTCTATTTGCCAATCCTTGAATAACCATAAGTTAGGGTTCTTCATAGAATATCATCTAAGCCATGTGCCGGTTACAACCACCACACCGACATGGTACTCTAAACCTTCACCATCTATAACCAAGTGATCCAATTTTTTTTTGGCTTGAACACAATGACACAAATAATAATCTGTCCTTTCTTCATTGTCTTCAGGTGCAATAATAGCAAAAACATGGCCTGCAGTGACAAATGTACAAAATGTGGTCATTAATTCAGAAAATACTTGCATAAAAGTTATAAAGTTACATTTTGAAATTACAAAGATATATAAATATATATATTACCAGGTTGCACTAGATCAGACAAGCAGTCAAAGTGAATAGATGATTCCATCTGTACCATTTCCAGTGCTTGTGGGGGACGATAGGTGTCAATTGAGTCCAAAACCCGTATATCCCATTTGTCCACCCATTCAGTTGACTCACAGTCATCCCAATTTTCCTCTGCACATGATGGACAATAGCATGCCATTTTTCGTGTGTGGATACTCCATGAACCTGCATCAGAGCTTCTAAAAGAGTGCAACTCACTAGATCTTGTTAGTGTGCAACAATCCTGATATGGTGCAATGTTAGTATTATCTATCAACCAAAAAAATCTACGAATCGTAGACTCACCTTCCTTACCTGGACCCATTGTAGCGTTACACCACTAGACGATGGATTTTGCATCTGTCAATATTTCTCCATCTTTGTACTTTAGTTCTTCATGAGCTAAGGCTCTTTTGATGCATGCGCCTACACCATCATGCTCTCCCTTTCCATGACTAGCCTCTGTGAAATTCCACATGTATTGAATTCTACACAACTTGTGCATCCTGCTCAACCAATAGAACATCCGTGCATTCTTGAATTGAGATGCACAATTGTCTGACCAAATAATGTACTAACGATATGTGATGCCCTTGTTAGCCAAATCTCCATAAAATAGTTGAAAACAACCATGTCCAAACTCTATAGAATGTGATCGATCATCACTGATGTAAAAATGGTACTCCCTCAAAATCTTCCTATCATCATCTGTACTTGTAGGTGAATGCATGAATGTTATGTGAACAAATATGAAAACCTGTTGAGAAGTATAATACTTTGCTTGCACCTCATTTTGTGGTTGTAGTGTGTAGTTCTCTATGAAATCTACAACCGAAACAATGGTATCCAGTGGAAACATATCCTTGCACAACTTGAATTGCAAATCCAGCCATTGAGCTCTATGGGTATGCCTTGCATACTCGTAAATAATGTTTTCACGAAAAATCTTCATGAACTCATACACTAGAATCTTTTCAATGACTAAATCACATCTTTTACCATGTTTCCCATCTTTTAGAGCATATGTCACTGTCTTAAATTTTCCATAATCTACTATTTCATTTCCAATTGCATGTGTACTATCCATATGTTGACAAGTTGATAAAAGTTGCAAAGAACCACAAAATAAGCACGTACCATCCAAGCATGATGTCTTGTAAAATTGTTGGCCGTCCCTTATTTCACATAAAATGTTGGATATGAATTCCCTTGAAGATCTTGGTGGCTCATTTATGTCATAATCCTGCAAAACAAATTGAGAATGCAAAATTATGCATATATGCCTAAAAACATCAAAATGGTTAGAAAATTTAATATGTATCCTACAACAACAAGTTGTGTGTGTGTGATTTATCTTCACATAAAAAGGTTTACCCATCTCAAAAAATCTTTGACTTATTCGAATTTGAGGATACATACCAATAAATTTTGCAAAAAATTGTGTCTGAGTTGTGTCCAAAAAATGTTTTGCATGTGGCTTGCGATTTTGGCTACCAATCCTCCTTCTTACAACATCTCTTTGATTAGGGGAAACACGTGTGTTATTTTTCAAAAAATCTTTGATCAATGATTTCAAGGCTTCACTAATTTCTTTATCCTTTTGCGGTAGTCTACCACTAAATGTCCATAACTCATTTTTTGTTGTATCTTCCAATCTCTCACACCTTAGCATGGCTCTTCTTAGAGTACCTCTACCAATTTTTAATGTTTTGCTTTTCTTTCTCATGAGTCAAGCTTTCTTCATTTTGCTACTTACTATTGTTGATGTAAGTACTCTTCTTGCGATATTACTATCTTTGGTGCGTGATTTAGAACCCACTTTGTCATAAGCATTCATTAGATTCTTTACAATGTTTTTTTCATTTGAATCATCCATCGTTCTTAGCCCAAGAATCTTCATGATAGGCCTAAATTTTAAATTTCTCATCATTTCAAGAAATAATTGGCATTGACCTATAATATTTAATTCATCAAAAAATAATCTCCACATACAATTAACTTTTATTTGACAAGTACGCTTGCTAATCTTGTCAGGCATTGATTTCAAAATATTACTATCAATATCAATCAAATATTTTGGTCTTCTAAAATGAATTCTAGAAGGTGTTATAATCTCTTCAATTCTCTCAACATTTTGAACATCAACATAAGGTTGAGTGTATTGCGTACCTTGAACCGAAGGTGATGTGCCTTGGCAATAAGATGCAAAAGATGGAATATCACCTACTTGATGTGTTGATGTTGTGCCTTCAACATGACATGATGGAGTGTGTATATCGTCGGATCTACAAATCGGTGTCTCTTCAACATGAGAGGACGATATGACTTCAACATTGGAAGATGGTGTAGAGAATGATATGACTCCAACATTAGAAGATGGTGTAGCTTCACAATTCAATTGTCTTCTTGAGCGTAACAGTCTCATTCGTTCTCTTTGTCTTTCCAATTCTTCCTCTTTGTTTCTTGGTACCGGTGGTTCTTGATCCTCTTCGAAAGTCAATTCTTCATTATTGCTTTGCAATTTTCTTTGCTTACATAGTAATTTCATTTGATCTCTTTTAATTGCCAAATCTCTCTCCCTATCTTCATTTGTTTGATTTTTTGGTTTCTTCCTTGGCATGATGATGATTTTTACATGTCAAATTATTCAAACATTTGAATTACTTAAAATGTGTAAATTACAAATTATTCAAATACATATAAAAATTATAATTATTTGAATGAATACACAATATATATATAAAATGACTTGTCAAATTTCTAACCATTCCGAAATAACATTTCATTGAAACATACAAATTTCAATGAACTCACTATATCTTAAACAACATGTCAAATTATAATCAAATTTGTATCTATATATCAACAAACAATATTTAAAATAGATTGCACTAACCTTTTCTATACAAGGAATATTCAAAAAGTCTTCAAATCATGTATCCAATGATTGAATTTGGTGTTTGTTAGCTTCCAAAAGTGTTTGCCACCTTGAAATAGTGTTTGTTAGCTTGAAATAGTGTTTGCCACTTTGAAAGAATGTTTGCTGTGTTGAAACCCGCAATTTTTGTCGGGATAACAGAGTGCAAAATAGAACACACACTCCCATCCTCCCTCTCCCACTTCTTACTCTCTCTCTCTCTCTGCCACCTCCTACTCTCTCTCACACTCTCTCCCATCCCCTACTCTCTCTTACACACACTCCCATCCTCTACTCTCTCTCTCCCCTCTCCCATCCCCTAAACTCTCTCTTTTGCAGATACACACTCCCATCCCCCTCTCTCTCTCCCCTCTCCCATCCCTTACTCTCTAGATCACTCACACGCACTCCCATCCATCTCTCTCCTCCTCTCCCACTCCCTCTCCCACCACCTAATATATATCTCTCTCTCTCTCTCCCATCCCCTACTCTTACTCTCTCTCTCTCTCTCTCTCCAATCCCCAACTCTCTCTCACACTCTCTCCCATCCCCTACTCTCTCTGACACTCTCTCTCATCCTTTCACTCTATTTCTCTCATCTCATACTCTCTCTCTCTGTCACCTCCTACTCTCTCTCACACTCTTTCCCATCCTTTCACTCTGTCTCTCCCATCTCGTACTCTCTCTTTGCCACCCCCTACTCTCTCTCACACTCTCACACTCTCTCCTATCCCCTACTCTCTCTCTTTCACACACACACACACACTCACACTCCCATCCCCCCTCTCTCTTCTCTCCCATCCCCTACTCTCTAGATTTGTCACACACACTCCCATCCCACTCTCTCCTCCTCTCCCACTCCCTCTCCCAAGTCACCTACTATTTCTCTCTCTCAAGTTCTCTCTCTCCCTCTCTACTCTCTCTCTCCCATCCCCTACTCTTACTCTCTCTCTCCCATTCCCAACTCTCTCTCACACTCTCTCCCATCCCCTACTCTCTCTCACACTCTCTCCCATCCTTTCACTCTGTCTCTCCCATCCCGTACTCTATCTCTCTCTGCCACCCCCTACTCTCTCTCTCGCTCTCTCCCATCCTTTCACTCTATCTCTCCCATCCTTTCACTCTGTCTCTCCCATCTCGTACTCTCTCTCTGCTACCCCCTACTCTCTCTCACACTCTCACACTCTCTCCCATCCCCTACTCTCTCTCTTTCACAGACACACACACTCTTATCCCCCCACTCTCTTCTCTCCCATCCCCTACTCTCTACATCTATCACATACACTCCCATCCCCCCTATCTCTCTCCCTCTCCCTCTCCTACCGCTTACTAGATCTCTCTCTCTCATGTTCTCTCTCTCCCTCTCTACTCTCTCTCTCTCCCATCCCATCCCTTACTCTCACTCTCTCTCTCCCATACCCTACTCTCTCTCACACTCCCATCCCCTAATCTCACTCTCTCTCTCTCCCATCCCATACGAGCTCTCTCTGCCACTACCTACTCTCTCTCACACTCTCACACTCTCTCCCATCCCCTGCTCTGTCTCTCTTACACACATTCCCATTCCCCCCCTCTCTCTCTCCCTCTCCCTCTCCCTCTCCCCCATCCCCTACTCTCTCTCTCCCATCTCCCATCCCCTACTCTCTCTCTTTCATAGACTCGCACTCCCATCCCCCCCTCTCTCTCTCTCCTCTCCCATCCCCTACTCTCTAGATTTGTCACACACACTCCCATCCCCCCTCTCTCTCCCTCTCCCACTCCCTCTTGCACCACCTACTATCTCTCTCTCTCAAGTACTCTCTTTCCCTCTTTACTTTCTCTCTCCCATCCCCTACTCTCACTCTCTCTCTTCGATCCCCTACTCTCTCTCATACTCTCTCTCTCTCTCTCTCTCTCACCCCCATCCTATACAAGCTCTCTCTACCACCCCCTACTCTCTCTCAAACTCTCACACTCTCTCCCATCCCCTACTCTATCTCTCTTATACACATTCCCATTCCCCCCCTCTCTCTCACTCCCTCTCCCATTGCCTACTCTCTCCCATCCCCAACTCTATCTCTCTTACACACTTCCATTCCCCCTCTCTCTCTCCCTCCCACTCCCTCTCCCATCGCCTACTATCTCTCTCTCTCTCTCTCTCCCATCCCCTACTCTCACTCTCTCTCTTTGCCACCCCTACTCTCTCTCACACTCTCTTCCATCCCCTACTTTCTCTCTTACACACACTTCCATCTCCCCTCTCTCTCCCTCTCCCACTCCCTCTACCATTGCCTAATCTCTTTCTCTTCCATCCACCCTCTCTCTCCCTCTCCCACTCCCTCTGCCATTGCCTACTCTCTTTCTATCCCATCCCCTACTCTGTCTATCTCTCTCTCCCCTCTCTCATTCCCTACTCTCTCTCTTTCACACACACCCATCCCCCCTCTCTCCTCTCCCATCCTCTACTTTTCTCTCACTCACTCTCCCTCTCCCACTGCCTACTCTCACTCTCTCTCACTCTCTCTCTCTCTCTCTCTCTCTCTCACTCTCTCCCTCTCTACTCTCTCTCTGCTACCCCATACCCTCTCTCACATTTTCACACTCTCTCTCTTTCTCTCTTACACACATTTCCATCCCCCCTCTCTCTCTCCCTCTCCCACTCCCTCTCCCATCACCTAATCTCTCTTCCATCCCCTACTCTCTCTTCCATCCCCTACTCTCTCTCAAGCTACTCTATCTTCCCCCTCTCCCACTCCGTCTCCCACCACCTACTCTCTCTCCCCCATCCCCTAATCTCAATCTCTCTCTCCCAACTTGTACTCTCTCTCACACTTCCTCTCTCTCCCATCCCCTACTTTCAATCTCTCTCCCCCATCCCATACTCTCTCTTTGCCACCTCTACTCTCTCTCTCACACTTCCTCTCTCTTGCATCTTGTACTCTCTTTGCCACCCCTACTCTCTCACATTTCCTCTATCTCCTATCCTATACTCTCTCTGCCACCCCTACTCTTTCTCACTTCCTCTCCCCCCTCTCCCATCCCCTACTTTCTCTCTATCTCTCTAACACACACAAATAGCCATTCCCTCACCCCACCCCCCAGCTCTCTCTTGGTTTTGGTTTGTAATTTAGGTCTCAATAGTGCATGCGCACTATAGCGCATGCGCACTACCTCGAATTCAATAATGTTTTAATAGGGCGTGCGCGCTATAGGGCGCACGCGCTATTTAAAGCTTTGCATTAAAACCAAGCCTAAGGCTTGTTTTTGCCTTGGAGATCCAACCCAAAGGTTTGGAGTTTATAAATAGGTTTGAGACATGTTTTCTAGAAAATATACAAAAAATGATTGATTTTTCTTGTGTGTTCCCCTTCAAGATTCTTCGTGGTTGGGCATCGATAAGATTAGGTTACATAACATTATAGGTCTCTGTGTTAGCTATCTAACCATATAATTTATTTTTTAATTTGAACTATTTTAAGTCTTTCATCTATAATTTCTTTTGAATGTATGTTCATTTTTTGTCAAAAACCACCATGTACTAATTGGGCTATAGATTTTAGCTCATTCATCGAATTTTGTAACAACTTAGTTTTTTAGAAACTAGGCTCCATTATACACACTTTGAAAAAAAGAAGTTTTGATTTTAGATTAGTTTTCAATCATTTCTAGGGTGAGCACACAGATATTTCACATTTTTGGGATGGGTCTAATTTAAAAATTCATTAAAAAAAAAATACACATTATAAAATTACCCGAAAAATTTGGGATAAACTACATAGTGTTAGGTAACTTTTGACTGGAGCAATTAAATAATTTCAAAAAAAAAGTTAAAATTTTAGGGGGGCCACACTTTGTACTATGTTAAGTTTTTTTGGAATAAACAGTACCACTTTCTATGGCCCCCTTTTTTGAGGACCTAAAACTAAACCATTTTGAAAAAAATTAGTAGTTTAGAAACTAGATTCAAAGGACTACGACTTTTTTTTGGGTCATATCTTAAAATTTTGAGCGTAACTATCTTCAAATTCTTGTTGAAGTCTAGAATTTGCTGATTTCAGGAAAAAGGTGTCCACTTATACCCCCCTTTTGGCACCACAACTTTGTGCACTTACCCAACATTTAAAATATTATCCCTAGAATGGAGTGTAATCTTTAAGGATCCAAATAGAAAAACTAGATACCTAAGTTGATGAAAGATAGTAAGATCGAATTACAAGTCATAGAATCATCCCCAAAATAATGCTTGATCCTTAGGAGTTGATTTTTAGATTGTCCCAATACCTGTAATCAACCAAAGACAAGATAAAATTGATGACAAAGATACCAGAAAAAGGGAAACAAGATGCCCATAATGGTGAGATGCCCCGAATGATGAGGACATAAGATGGGAACGAGATGCCTCAAGTAATACGAATTCAATGATGTAATCATCTTGCCCCCTTGGGAGTGAAATCAAAAGATGGCACACCAGAGATGTGAAATAAAGTAGTAGATAAAGATATGTAGAAGAAATTTGAGATTCAACAGAATGTAGAAGGGATCAGAATGGTCAGAGGAAAATATAGAGTTGAGTTGAAGTGATTTGGAGGTCCAAAAGACCAAGTTTGACTAGAAGTTGACCAAATTTGACTTGGGTTGACTTATTGAAAAAAAGTTTGAAAATTTGAAGAACTTTGAGTTGAAAAGATTCCAAGAATCACAAAGTATTAGATAAATTTGGATTGCACAAGCATTTGATCGCGTTAGTCCCAAAATTTTAAAACACATTTTTGGGCTGCTTAGGTGTGTCAAATTGCAAATTTGATCCTGAAAATGGATTCAAAATGGTCAAATTAGCTAGGGGGTGATTTTTGTGCAAATCAGAGCACTTTGCAAAATTAGGTCAAACCCTATATAAGGACCCAAGGGGTCATTTTCAATTCATTTGCACTTTTTATCTTTTGTGAATAGGAGCTCTGAGAGGAAGATGACAATGAACATGAGATATCATCATTTTGAGTGCTCTTGATGACACAGCCACCTGGTGGACTATGGACCACTAGTGAGTGATTAATACCCATCCTTCATACATTCATTTTCATGGATTTTGAGGTCATTTATTGCATTTTTTGCATGTTTTTAGGAATTCCCAATCGATCTTCGTGCAAGACTATCCTTTCTCATGCGAAGGCGGTCTCTTCTCGAGTGAAGACTAGCCAAGTCAGCATATCTTCACACACATTAGTGGTGTTTCTCACAATGGGAGATACCCACTTCTCACGTGAAGAATGTGAGAATCTCACATGGGTGGTTGTCGCCTTTCATGAGAGACTCTCTCTCTTTGTGTGAAAACTTGTTTCTTCGCATGAGAGAGTCTCTGTTTATGTAGGGTTTTGATCGCTCATGTGGGCTTGCATTTTTCATGCGAGGACTTGTTTTCTCCTATGAAGATGCACAATCTCATGCGAATAAATGAATTCTCATTTGAAGAAATACATCCTCACGCAAAAATCTATGATAGCATTGTACTATAGATTTGTATTTTTTAACATTTTCAATTGGATTTTTGCATTTGTTTCTTCATCGTTTCGATTGGTTGATGGAGTACTAACCATTTTCTTGTCATTTTTGTTGTTCATGTGTGTAGGAGGTATTCAGTGATGTCTCATTCAAATCCCATTATCCACTGTATGGGGTGTTGTTGTAGAGCTTGGATGCAGCAGACATGGCACATATTAATAGATTGGGGCTGACTTCTTTATGCTAGATCCCAACATTGCTAGTGAATCATAGCTTGTTGATTTCTTTGATGGAGTGTTTCCATTTAGAAACAAATATCTTCCACCTTTCTCAAGAAGAGATGATTGTGACTCCCGAGGACATATACAGGATCCTATGCATATGATTTCATGGGTTGAGAGCATCATATGACATAGTGCCCTGAGCAGGTATAGAGGCCTTGTGTGCTATTCTTTAGAGGGAGCTGGCTATTGGACAAGCCATTACCTGGGATGAGCTTGCCCACACATATGGATAGGCAAATAGATTAGCCACAGTTTTGTGCATATTCATCAGCTGCTTCTTGGTTCTAGATAGAGGACAGAACAATTTGGAGTGTGGGTGGGGGATTATGCTACAAAGGATGTTGGATTCTCTAGAGAGATTTGGATGGGACCAGTGCATGCTCACCCATATGTTCTACGAAATGCATGAGATAGTGTACTATGAGAGGAAGAGTATGGACACTGGTGTGTATGTTCTATAGGTTTGGGCATGGGAGCACTTTCCAGTCACACGGCCAAGTTTTGAGGATGCTCGGGAGCTTGCAGAGCCATGTATTTGACAATATAGAGGGTCAATTACCTAGGTAGGCTTGGGTAAGATAAAGCACTAGTGGGCTCATCTCGATGACTGATTCTCTTTCATATGGTAGTCTTGGCAAGAGACAGAGGAGTGGGATGATGCTTCTAGAGAGTTGGGATGGATGTTTTGTTCATGGCCACTGGTGGGGAGGATGACGTAAATTATTGAGTGGTTCGCCATTAGCCAAGTATGGAGATACAATGGGAGGTAGCAAGACATCTCCCAGGAGTTTTGTACCTACATAGGGATGGCCAGTGAAGCTAGATGTAGGGTGGTCAATGATTGATGTGTGCAACCTAGTTCTGACATAGTGGGACTACCATCTAGAGGTAGTAGATGCAAGGGTGATGCCAACATATCAAGCATATCTTATTGGTCACCCCTTCCCATGGCTTACAAATCCCTTGGGGGGAGTAGTACTAGCCCCACAGTAGGCACCAACATAGTAGCAGCAGGCTCCCCCATAGTAAGCTCCATAGGGCCCACTACCAAAGGTGCAACAAAGATTGAGATAGGTAGAGATCCTTACATGATCGATGGGATTAGATCTAGGGGCCACGGGCAATGGCAGAGAGCAGAGATGATGATAGAGGTTGAGGGTGGAGGAGCAGACACCCACTGAGTAGGCACCTAAGATGATCAATGAGGAGATGTAGGAGTAGCTTGCCATAGGATCCCAGGAGGTTTTATGATGATAGAGGAAGTAGATCCAGTAGGCTTCCTGATAGATCAGAGAGCTACAAATTATAGTAGCAATGAGGGATGCATAGCTGGTTGAGTAGGATCAAGATATCCTAAGATTGCAAGAGTAGGTATAAATAGCAGAGTGGAGGGTAGAGATGCTATAGGATGAGGTTAGATGGTAGATGGCCCAAGAAACTTATTATTTCTTAGCGTACTCTATAGTTGTGCTTGATGAGGCTCAACAAGTTCCTTAATTTTCCCAATATGCCCAAGATTTCAGGCGCACATGTCCTCCTTCCAGACCAAATATACCACCACCTCTTGCCCCTCTAGCTGTTGGGGGTGATGGCATAGGCCACAGTTACTTATGGATTTCTTTGATCCCCAATTTTGATTCTAGCTATGTATCCATTGGTGTGCTAGCACCATTTTGTATCAGTTTTTATTGATAGTGCTTGAGTAGTGCTCATTTTTTGTACTGACACATTTTTCGATATACACATATACAAGATTTTGAGTTCAATATCCCTGTGTACATGTCATTGTCAGTGTCTATGCTTTACTTTGATGTACTTGAGATGTTTATGTGATAATTATGAGATGTATGTGTCATTTATGAATGCAATGTTTGATTTGATATGGTGTGATTATTTAGTGTAGAGGATATTAGTATATGGATGCAATGCATATGGAAATGAACTCACATTTGATGTAGTGTTGCATATTTTTTATTGATAGTAGTAGCTACCCCCTTAAGGAGTGCATGAATATGAACTAAAGGACCAAATTCTTGTGTAGCCATGGAGAATCCTAATATATTTGTAGAGATCCATAGTCCCTCATCATGAAGGATGAAACAAAGTTGCAATGGAATCACATGCGTATGCAATGCAAAACCATGTTAAGTGCAACCCTAGGTCTGATTACCAAGCCTCGACCATTTATCATCATTCAGCACAGGACAAAAATATCATATGTCGTACAATTCCCACTAATATTGCAATCATGGGAATATGAATAGGACATGTGTTGTAAGTTTTTCAGCATCAAATGTAAACATTTGAGGCATGAGAAGCTAGAATAACCAGAACATTTTTCCCTTTTATTGTAACAAGTTAACATAAGCATCAAAACATAAATGTTAGGATGACTAGAATGTTGCTTGCATGGTAGACACACCAAACACACAAGAGATCCATCTTATGCTAAGTACTTAGTAAGTATTCTATCCACAATGACCCTTGCATTCATAACCTAAGACAAAAGTGTGCTAGATATACTCACAGTGACTTGTACATTCACTTAGCAAGACAAGTATCAGTATGTATTATAGCATGAAGAGTTCACTCCAAAAGACAAGGAGAAGAACCAATTTCATTGATGTACTCATATAAAAGGAGTCGAGGTACACCTAGCCATCCAATATGAGATGGAGGCTCTTATAGTGGACACCCCTCTTATAGGAATTTGTCAACTAATTGGAACCAAACCATAGATAGAAAGAAAAGAAAATATCATGCCCATAGTCATTACTTCTCTAATCAGAAATAACATCATCGAGTTGCTCGAGGAGACATGATAAAGTGAAAACAAAGAAAACAAAGAAAATAGTCAACATATCCAAACAAGTATGTCATTTTGAGCTCATTTTTGTGTCATAGGACTAATGTCAAGCATTAGTGTCTAGAACATGGTTGAAAGAAATCTCTTCAATAGGGAGATAGTAGCAGGTAGACGTAGTTAGAATGACTAGTGATTAAGGTCAAAAGAGCAATCTTCAAGATGAAGAAATTAAAGAGGACTGAGCGATAGTAGATAGAGATAGCCAGAATGACTGGTGACTGATGCAAGAGAGATCTTCCATAAAGGAATCTAGAAATGTGACCTAAGCAATAATAGGTAGAGATGGCTAAAATAATTGGTGACTATTGTGAAAGAGATTCCATGAGGAGAATCTTGAAAAGAGTGACACTAGCAATAGTAGGAAAACACAGTGAGGAACACTAATGATTGTCAAGCAAGAAATTCTATGAGGAGAATCTCAAATAAGCATGACACTAGTGATAATAGGCAGATGTAGTGAGGAGCATTGGTGACTATTTCACAAGAGATTTTATGAGGAGAATCTCAAATAAAAGTGACACTAGCAACAGTAGGCAGACACAGTGAGGACCACTAGTGACTGTTGCCTAAGAGATTCTATGAAGAGAATCTCAAAAAGAGTGACACTAAAGGGCAATGCCCCCAAGTTGTGACAAGACTCAATCCATGGATACAAGAGTAGAAAGAGGGAAAATCAATAAAGCAACTATACAAATAGCCAGAAGATGTGCTGCAGGATGGAGTATTGGAAACAAGAGGCACCTATTTACTAGGTTTTCACCTTCTTGGTAGAGCTTTCATTTTTTTGCTACCATGATGACTATTTCTAGGTTTTCACCAATGAAACTTTTCTTCTTTTTCAATTTTTTGTATTTTTTGGATTTTTCAATTTTTTTGGTGTTACCAAGGCACCTATTGCTAGGTTTTCACCAGGGTAATGATTTTTTTTTGGACTTTTTTTGATTTATATGATTTTGTTTCAAGACATATAGATATGTACAAAGAGAAACTAATATCAGATCAACTGTAAAACCACTTCAAGTGAAGAGTGTTAATAGGTTCCTTGAGCACTTCTCCTTCAGTTGTGGAAAGTTGATAGGTGCCAGATCCATATACTATAGTAATGATTTAAGGACCAAGCCAATTTGGTTCAAACTTCCCTTTTTGGATTCATCGTTGTTGATTCTTAGGGTTCTCTCTTAGGACGAGATCACCCAGTTGGAAGTCACGTGGCCTTACCTTCCAATTGTAGCTTCTTGACATTCATTGTTGATAGGCTCACACACGATCACATGTCACTTGTCGATATTCATCCAATAACACTACCTCTTGGAACCAAGCTATCCTGTAGTCATCATCAGTAATAAGACCCTTCATAGAGATTCTCAAGGTAGGAATCTCAATCTCTATTAGAAGCACAACATCTGCTCCATACACAAAAGAAAAGGGTGTCATGCCCATTGGAGTCCTAATGCTTTTCCTATATGCCCACAAGGCTGAATTAATCTAGAGATGCTAGTCCCTCCCAAATTTGCTAATTGTGCATTGAAGAATTTTGAGAATGACCTTATTGGATGCCTCAGCTTGGCCATCACCCTAGGGGTAATAAATGGAAGACCAATGTTGTGTGAATTTGAATTTCTTGCATAGTTCCTTGACGTCTTTGTTCTTGAATTGTCCTCCATTGTTAGTAATCATTAAGGATGGTACACCATATCTGTAGATGATATAGTTTGTGATAAAAAGAGCTACAATTTTTCCATTGGTGACTATGAGAGGTACTACCTCTACCCACTTCATGAAGTAATCTATAGCTATGATAATGAACTTATGTCCATTAGAAGAGGTTGGTTGAATCTGACCCATCAAGTCGAGGGCCCATTGTTGAAATAGCCATGTTGTAGTAGAGGGAATCAACTCTTTGGCTAGAGTGTAGATCAAATTCCCATGAAGTTGACATTGTTTGCAGGATCTAGCATACTTGATAGCTTCTTGCTTTATTTTAGGCCAATAGTAACTAGCTCTAAGGAGTTTACAAGCTAGTGTCAGGCCATTTGAGTGAGATCCACAAATGCCCTCATGAATGTCAATTAGTGTGTATTTGGACTCTTCGAGTTATAAACACATAAGGAGTGTTTTGTCGAGACTATCTTATATAGATCATCAACAATAATAACATACTACGAAGAATTATAGATTAGGTAATATTTCTCATTCTAGGTCAGACCTTTTGGAATGGTTTGATTGTGAAAATAGGAATAATTATGATGGTAGCAGAATGATTCTTGTCCTACAATAGAAAAAATCATCCTAGAATCAAGGGTGTCATAGGTTGGGTATGTAACTCTTCCACCAAGAACTCACGTCAGAGATCATTTTTAAGCATCTATAGCAGGGAGGCCAAAGTAGCCATGGCATCAACCACTTTATTATCTAGTCATGGAAGTTGCTAGAAGGTAATGTGCACAAAATACTTCTTCAAGTCATCAACCATGCACTTGTAAGGAATTAGTTTTTCATCCTTTTTTTGGTACACATTATTAACCTGATTAATGACAAGCTGAGAGTCTCCAAAGATGTCTAACTAGTCCACTCTCCATTTAGCTACAATTTTTATGCCATTGATCAAAGCCTTGTATTTAGCAATATTATTTGTACAAGGAAATAGAATCTTGTATGATTTGGGTAATGAGTATCTCTGTGGTGTTATTAAGAGTAATTCAGTACCAAATCCTTATTGTGCGAAGGACCCATCAAAGAAAATGACCCACATTTGATGTGTGAGTGTCAATATTGACTCATCAGGGAAATCAATGTTCATCGGTGAGAGACTTTACATAGGTGCATTAGCCAGTTGATCTACAATTTCCTATCCCTTGATAGCTTTGCATTCAACATATTGGATGTCAAACTCACTGAGTATCATAACCCACTTAACCAATCTTCATATGAGAGTTGCCTTATTGAGAAAGTACTTTAATGGATCTATTTTAGCCGCAAGCCACATAGTGTGGGAAAGCATGTAGTGCCTCAACTTCTAGGAAGCAAACACAACTGCCAAGCAAGCTTTCTCAATGATGTTGTAGTTCCTCTCATAAGAGATCAATGTGTGACACAAGTAGTAAATAGTTCTCTCTTTTTTGTCATTATCTTCCTAAGCCAATAGGATTCCCAAAGATGTTTAAGTTGCTGAAATGTACAAAAGTAAAGGCTTACCATGAATAGGAGGCATCAAGATTGGCAGATTAACAAGATATTTTTTGATCTATGTTAAGCTTTTCTCACAATCCTAGCTCCAATTGAATTTCAACCCTTATGAAAGGTCTTTGTGAAGGGTTGTGATTTATCTGCTAGTTGTGAGATAAACTTGTGAATAGACTAGAGCCTTCCTTATAGACCTCTCATTTGAAAAATGTTCTGAGGTGGTGGCATATCCATTATTTCTTGAACTTTCTTTGGATCCACCTCAATTCATTTTGTAGAGAAGATGTAGCCTAGCAACTTTCCTGACGTGACACCAAATATGCATTTCTTAGGATTTAGCCATAAGCTAAATTTTTCCATGTGATCTAGGATGGGTCCTAAATCTTGTAGATGGGTATTTCATTTGGCATGTTTGACCAAGGTATCATCCATGTAGTCCTCCATGGTCTTATGCATCATGTCATGGAAAATTGTGGTTACTACTCTCTGATAAGTCACACCAACATTTTTCAAACTAAATTGCATTACATTCTAGCAAAAATTTCCCCATGCACACGTGAAAGTAGTTTTCTCCTGATCTTATGGCATAATTTTTATCTAATTGTAACCAGAAAACCCATCCATAAGAAAGTACATCTCATAGTCGACCGTCATGTCCACTATCGTATCAATATTGTGAAGTGAAAAATCATCCTTAGGGCATGCCAAGTTGAGATCACAGAAGTCATTATAAACCCTAATAGATCTATCATGCTTGGAGACTAGAACAATATTGGATATCCATTTTAGCATAATCAATTGCACGGATGAAACTAGCATTTAGAAGCTTCACCAATTTTTCTTTGACAAGCAATGTAAGGTGAGGATGCAATTTTCAAAGCTTTTGTTTAACTAGTTTGATGCTTGGTGCTATGGAAAAGTGATGCATGATAAGATTAGGATCCTGTCCTATCATGTCAGAGTATGTCCAAGCAAAATTTATCTTCTTTTATCTAAAAAAGGCAATGAAGTCTTCCTTTTCTTCAAGTGACAATGACTATGCTAGATGTATCATATGAGGATGTTCTTTTGTACCTAGGTTAATTGACTGTATTGGCTCTATCAATACTGATGATCTCTCCTGAAAGTGACTTGGAAGTGCATCAAATATCTCATCCGCAAGAACCTCAGAGAGGTTTTCACTATTGGATACGTCTTTTATTTTTACTTTTTTGGGTTTTGACACTACCACAATGTGGTTTTCACCATTGGACCTTTCACATTTCTTCTTTTTAATCGTATGACTAAGATAGTTGATGTCAGCTTCAGTCATGTTAACACTTTGTTCATTGGTGAAAGACATTATAGATTTGATAATGATTAGGTACCAAGCAAGAGCATAGTCATTTTGGAAGGTGGGAACTTCACTAGATGCATTTGGGTCCCAATATATAAGCTTAGGATGTTTGGGTGAAAGAGTAGTGGCTGGTTCAATTACGTTCATGGTATAATCATTAAGTTCTTAGAATAGCAATTCAAGCCCTATGATAACTTTTTCCATAGATGTGTTTGAACACCTCTAAGTACTAACGTTAGCAATTAACTACTCTAGGAAACTAGTGGGATTAGACCCACCTGACCTAACCCTAGGCATTTCACCCACTTTGATTTGGTTTTCATAGACATGCACTTTCTCAATGTCTTTATCAGTAGTCACTTCTAAAAGAGATTCAAACTCATATTCTTTAGAATTAGTGCTACATGGCAAGAGACTATAGAACTTCCCAATAGTGATAGGGACATACTCACCTTCATCATCTGGGTTCTTACACAGATACTCAATATGTAATGACTGACTGGACTCTTCCTTTTCTGAATGATCTTTGAGTTGCTTAGTATTGTCCTTAGAAGAATCACTAGTATCATCCATAGTGCTAATACATGGCACAAATTCATTTGGCTCAATAAAGAATTTAGCATGATTGTGAGGAATAGGATAAGGATAAGGATCCTTATCATCTAATTATTCCTCTTGAGTATCTGACTTAGCTTATGACTCATTTCTAGATGATCTCTTAGGTTCTGGTATGAATTTATTAGGTCTCAAATGGAAAGGAACCTTCTTAAATCCTAGGCCAATTGTATCACTATTGCTTTGAGTTGTTGTCTTAATAGGATCAATTAGACCATTGTTATTGCACCTAATAGGGCTAGTTCCCTTATAACCAAAACACTTCATAAGCCTAAAACTAGGTCCATATTTCTCACAAGTGATTTCTCAAGTTTTCTCTGTTAAGTGTACTGGAGCCTCTTCTTCGTGAAGACATGTAGTAATGGCTCTATTCTCACTTTCATTCTCTAAGGGAATTGTACCCTTAAAAAAAGTGCCATTATATTTGGTTTGAGGAGTTAGCATGAACAAATTTTCCTCTGAGGGTCTCCCATAATGATGAGGAGACTGTAGAAGAGATGTTGATGAAAAAATTGGTTCAATATGATACTCTCCCATGTCAGTTTATTTCAGTTTGAATGAGTACTCAATTTGTTTTAGCTTATTGTCATGATAATTAGTGGATTCTTAATTAGCAAGGACAAAAGTTTCAGCAGCATTGAGCATATTATAGGTATAGTTGGTAGTGGCAGGAATAATAACTTTAGAGCAATGAAATGGGAATTTGATGCATTGGTGATATGTGGATGGAACATCACACATCTATTGTATCCATGGCCATCCTAATAGAATATTGTAAGCCAAGGGAATATCAAGCACCTGATAGGTGACATCCCTATCTATAGGACTGATGCAAATGGGTAAGACCACAAGACCTAGGGACTTTCATTCCACTTCATCATACACTTTAATGGTGATCTTGCATCGAGAGTCAATAGAGTCCTCAAAATAATTCAATTGTCTAAGTAGAGTAGTAGAGATAATGTTTAGGTCAACATCATTATCGATGAGTACCCGACAAACATGTGTTTGATGAATCATAATCTTGATGTGTAGAGGTTGAGTGTGTGGGTGACTCAGTGAGTTATCATCCTCCTTAGAGAAGGTCATAAGATAAGGTGAGATTAGGTGACCTACCATGAATTGAAATCACTAAAGATCAAGATCTTGAGGAACATTTGCCTTAGTGAGGGCTTTGCCCAGAATCTTCCCATGAGCAGTCAAGATTTTAAGCAGCTCAAAGATAGATATCTGAGTATTAGTTCATTTTAGTTGATCGAGAACACTATAATTAGTTGTTGTTGAGTTTGTTGTGAGTTTTGTGCCTTTTCTAGATGGACTAGCAAGGGATTTGTCTTTATGTTTTTCAAGATCAAGAGTAGAAGGTGTAGGGTCTTTGAGCATCAACTTCACGTGAGAGTGAGTAACAACATTAACATAGTGTTGTGAAGGTGTTTTATCTATTGTGTTGGAAGTAGGGCCCCTCAAGACAAATGGTGTCTTGGGTTTGTCATTATCTTGTTTTCCCTTAATGGTAATGACGTTGTAGTGTTAAGAATCCATAGGTTAAACCATGTTAATCACATTATCATCATTGGAATATGCATAGTTGACATTGTTTTTGGGTTTTGGTTTTGAAGTCTCTCCTTTTTCATAGGCTAGGAAAGGCTCTTTGAATGACCCTTGATCTAAGTTTTTGTTATGTCCATCTACTACAAGTTCATTAGCATCAATCATGTCCTAGAATTTATGGTGCAAGTTTATGCTATTGTTAGTTTTGTGTCCCTTATTTTGGTGATACTCACAGAATTAGGTTTCATTCCACCATGGTGGACGTGATTGCATATCATAAGGATGAGGGTTTTCCATTGGTGAAATAAGCTTGTATTGTAGCAATGTTTTGTAAACCACATCCAAAGGTTCACCCAAGGGTGTATACTATCGCTTAGGGCAATGTGGCCCATGAGTTTCTCGATTTGTTCCTAGATGTCTTATTATCAGGAGGAGGCTTCTCAACATTTTTGGCTGCATTGAGGCTATCTGTGAGATTAAATGTTGCCTTAGTAGGTTTGGGAGTGACATTGTCAACAACTCCATCCTGTAAAATTTCTTAGTTCTTGTTGACATATTTGGTTTTATCCCTGTTGGAGGTGGAACCTTGTTTTGTGTCCTTCTGAAGAGTGAGTTCAACTTTCTTGACCATAAATTCCTCAATGCAGATAGCCTGTGTGATCATGTCTTCAAAGGTACATAGACCTTGAAGTTGTACTCTATATCCAAAATTAGGTAGGAGATTTTTAGTAAAGATCTCAAGCTTTTCCATTTCTAAAATTTATGCTTAGTGTAAAGTTGTCTCCACCATTGGAGGAATGTGAAAAAAGGTTCTCCAACTTTCTACTTAAGGTTGTATAGATCTCAAATGTTGACAGGGTGTTGAATGTTATGAGAATATTGCTGGACAAATAAGTTGGCAATTTCATCAAATGTCTTGATATCGAGAGGTAAGTGTGAGAACAACTCCAAAGCCTAACCACCTACGCTTCTAGGGAATAAACACATGAGGTATGCTTGATCACGTATAAATTCCATAGACAAGGTGCCCAATTCTTGCAATTGATCTTGGGGATCAATGGTGCCAAAGTACTTGTCATACTTAGGTAGCTCTATGCCTTGTGGAAAATGAGGCATGTTTAGGCTCTTCTTAAATTGAAATGAACAAAGAGTGTCTAATGTGTACATTTTTATAGGTTTCTCTTTCTCATGCATCATCTAAGCTAGTTGGTCTTGCATAATTTTTAGTTTTTTTTGGAGTTTGGAAGTCTTGGTTTCTTCTTTAGGAATGATGATGGTTTCCATGTTGAAATGAGAGGGAAACTTACCTCCCTCTTGGGAAAGTTTGAGAAAGTACTTTTCTTTCTCTTCATTGAGTAGGATTCCCATGACCTTTTGAAAGTTTTTGTCTCTTTGACATTTTGTTGTGTGTTCAGGGAGTATTTCTACCTCTTCCTATTCCTCATTAGTGTTATGGTCTTTCTCTTTCTCTTTATCATTCCTAGGTGCTTCTTCATGTCTATTTTGACTACCATGTTCAGGTTCTCGATAAGTCATTGTAGGAACGTGTTTAGTTTTAGTATGTTGTGTTTCAAAAGGTCATTTGAAAAGGAAGTTAGACATTGTGTTTGGAGATACAAGACCTCTAAATATCTTAGGATTTTCTTGATACAAAGGATTCCTAGTTTGTTGTAGGTTTATGGAAAATGTTCGTTGGACTCAAGTTGACCTAATGGGTGAGGGAGATCATGAAGATGCCTCACTAGACGAACTGGATGTAGATTGTGTGAAAAAAGGTAAGTAACCTCTACCATGATTACAATCCCTAGCATGACTTCACCTAAGTCTAAGAGGATAAAAAATGTTGCCACTCCTTGTTGTGACAGTCATAGACAAGGACAAAAAGCAAGAACCTGGACAAGGATCACACTAAAACTTAGTCTCAATAGGACAAGAAAAAAATATTGTATAATAAGGCACATGTAGTTTTATTTGAAGGCTAGAATAGCCAAAGGTTATGACTAATATAACATGGAGTATGAAAATCACTAAAGAATGAGAATCTAGAGAACTAAAACACAAGACTAGTCAAAATGTGGATCACAAATCTCCAAGTAAGCTAAATGACACTATTTGGAATTGTGTACAGATAGAGAAGAGACAACTCAATAAAGGAATCAGACTAAATGCAGATCACAGATTGGTCAAATAAATTTATTTAATAGTTTTAGAACAAGATCTCATGCAAAGATTATCTGTGAGCTACATGAGAAAGTTTATTGGGTCATGCGAAGACTTTATTTGGCTTGCACAAAGAAGTGACAAAACCAACAAAGACAGTTGGCAAGATCTTGTGCAAGCATATACAAGTTCTTGACCAAAGACCTAAACTAGCTCAAGAAAAAATATGAATTCTCACGTGAGGAAATGCAAGACTGTCCATGAAAATCAAGACTAGATTGACAACAACATTTGATTTTCAAGAGATTTCTTGATTGGATAGACTAGTTGGACTAATTTGTTGGATCGACAACAAGGTTAACTCTGAAAATTGTTTGGACAGTGTTTAAGTTTCAACCAAGGAAAAGTGTTTTTAAATAAGACATTAGGAAGCAATTAGTATTCAAATACAATCCAATTGAGGGCAAAGAAACTTAGAGGGATAGGGGAGTCTTGACTCATAGTTTGTTTGAGGAAGTTTGGACATGTTTTGGACTTGATAACAAACACAATTTATCCCTAGAAATAGAAAATGGTAGAGAAGGCAAAACCTTTGTCCCACATCTTATGTGCATGCATGTACCTCATAGAACCATGTCACCCCCTATAGGGTGCCCATTTTTTTGGTATATTTAAAGGACTCAATAGTATATGTTGAATGAGAACCCTTGTGGCAAGGGACAAGTGCATATAACACCTTGAAATGTTTAGTAGTATGTCATTGGTGAGTTCTACAGGAGAGATTATGCCCCCTCCCTGCATAAGGATTATGCCTCCTTTTGGAGGTGAACTGGGTGGCTTCTAACTACAAGGTTTTTACTTGGCTTCCATTTGTATTAATTCTCGATGGCTCTACAAGAAGATTTGAGACCAGTAGCCCACACTAGCATTTAAGAGTGCACACATTTGCTTAGCAAGATTGGGTATGACATCGACCAGTGCAACAGATAGAGCTTCCCCTTGATATGAGATATCAAGAATCAAGGGGAAGAAATTAATCTAGCTTTGGAGTCATTCACTCTACAAAGAATCTTGATTATAGTGAGTTGGAATCTCTAGCGAAAGGAGTGTGCTCACTTGGGTCATTCCCAGAGGTTGGATCACTCTAATAGGCCCTCTAAAGGATTGACTCAGATTGGTGGTCTAGATTTAATGGTCCGAGTTTCTAATTTCCCTCAAAGGGAAAGAGCATAATCCTCTACCTTATTTCCTCGCCCAAGCATGCAGAACAAGTTAATTTACCGAATAAACTTAATCAATCCAAACTTTTCCTTTCTCAAGATTCTAATTTCCTAAAAGGAAACCACCATCCCTTCATAGATAAAAACTCATACTAGATAACCACTAAGCTACTTTCCTTCTTTGGAATGTCATCTTTCAAAAGTGTCTAGGTTTCTGATTCACCCTTGGTCATGACCTCCAAGTGGTGAAGAGCATAATCCCCCATTCTTCTGTCTTGCATTCTAGAAAGTTCACAAGCCCTAATTAATCTATCTTTTGAAATCAAGAAAGAAGACACACTATATTGTGGGTTTTAAAAGTAGTCTTTGTCAAACATATCTTTGGAAGTCATCTTGCAAAAAAGGGTTAGTTTCTATTGAGTGGGTTTTATAAGGGATCTTCGTCAAAAATGTCCTATAGATAATAGTTAAGCTGCAGAAAGCCAAAGAAATAGAACAATAAAGATCTAGAGAAAAACACATTAGCAAAATTGAACTAACAGAATGTTGAAAAATGATGAAATTGAACTTGCTATTGCAAAATTTCATGTGAAATCTTGCGGAGGGTTGCAAGAAATTTTTCACCAAGTCACATGAGAAAATTATGTGCCATGCAAAGACTTGCAAATACATATATATGTGATGTCCAAGACATATTTCATACATCCAAACATCAGATCTATGCTATTACTATGTGAATCAGACATTGATGTTCATAAAGGCCTCATTCTTATGAAGTATCCTTCTCAAAATAATTAGCAATCAAGTCAAACACATCAAGAATTTACTTGGCCCTTTGTTCCAACAACAAAACATATCTAACATACAACCTTAAAGGGATGCAAATGAATCTTAGTTCTTTGTTCCTACACCACATAAGATTGTAGATTATTGAGATAGGAGACGAGAATAAAAATGCAACTAAAGAAATTCTTGCTCATTTGTATTCATTTCTTTGAAACAATACATTTAAATGCATGAAATCAAAATAGAAAAACACCTAATAGATCTAAATTTTCTCTATAATCTTCACTACTATTATTCATACAAGAGAATTATACTAGAGAATATGGTGCCATAGTAATAGAAACACATGAAGACTGGAACCCTAGTTTCACAAATCTAAGAAAAAATCCAGATTGGAACACACATGGTATCATAACAATGAGTCATTTTTTTCTCCAAAATTGAAACCCCTCCAATGAGAAAGAAAGAGAATGATATAGAGGAAAGTTAATTCTTGGATTCGTTGTGCATCTAACATGTGTCCACTTGGAAAAAATCTCCTTGTAGTGAGAAAAATCTCTCTAATATCTCTCTACAACTAGTAAGTCAAATCCTCTATCATTTTGGCCTCCTAAAACCATAAAAATATTTTAGATACCTGACAGAACAATGACTACTTCTTGATGCTAGATTTGGAATCAACGAAAAGGGAGAAAATTAGCTGAAGATATCCTCTTGAAGCCAAGAAAAATTTTTAGAAATACTTTTCTCCACATTTAGGCTTCAATAAGTTGTTATATTTGCCTCCTAACCAATTTTGATGCTTAATGGTAAATTTTGGCTGTTTTGTTGAGAATGCATTGGATAACATAAATGTTCTTATAGAGAAAACTAGTGAATATTTGTGCAAAATCTGACCTCATATTTGGAAAATTTGTTTCCTCCTCATCCCAACAGTATATTGAAGTTCCTATTTTGGAGAAAAATTGCCCCTCTGGTAGCCTTTTTAAGTTTTAGTCTCCCAACTATGTGTTTCATAGCATTATTAAAAAACTTTTGATTTTTGCTAATGTAAAAACTATGGAATAATGAAAATTTTATTTAAAAGGGAACCTACATGTACTTTTCTAGGAAAAATATTTAAAAATTAAAGTTTTAAACCTTGTTTGAAATTTTTGTCACTTCTCAATCTGGGTCAAACCTTATTGACCACCCTGCTACGAGTCAACACTAGATTGGCTTGTTTCTTGCATAGTCATTTGACAACCTCCAACTAGGTGCCATGTGACATCATCTCATTGGTTTCCTACTTCACCATGTCATCACTCTATGTCACCATGCCACATCATCAATCACTATGTCACTATCCTAGTGAGCACTCTGCCATGTCATCTCAATATAATAACCTTGTGACATGTGTCATTCTTTGCCACATTAGTACCTTGGGAACTATACCTCATCTAAAGCATCCACCATGTGTCAGTTTTTGACTCATCCACCTCACTATGAGCTCATTTCCATATGTCAATTTTTGATTGGGTCTCTATGTCACTTTGTTAATAGTACTTCACTTTGGCAACATGATGACCACTATTGGATCTGCCACATGTTGTCGTCCTATGCCTCTGTGAGATTTGTGTCAATCCACTACTTACTAGTCATTGTACTTGGTCCACATCTTGCCACATGTCATTGCACAATTATCTCTCCAAGTCCACACCATCACTGAGTCATCCTACCAAGTAGGCCACATGATCTCACTGGTTTTCAATTTTTTGGCAAGTTGGCATCTTGCCAGAAAACATTGCCATTTTTTAGTAGTGACATAGCAACCACCAGATTCTAGAAATTTTTTTTGGCAACTCTCCTTTGCCACATTGTTAAAAATTTTCTTGTTTTTCATGTCAAGTATTTGTCTATAGGCTCCACCACAAGCCATGGCTTCCCAAAAGGGAGTTGTCTTTAAGACAACAAGACTTATGCGTATTTTCATATTTAAATACATAATAAGCCCACCCCACAACCAATTTGTGACATGAATAAAACAACAACATTCTCTGCTTCTCATTGCCTAGTAGGGCTTTTCTGTCGCTTTGAAGGTCTTTCATTGCTAATGTTTACTTGCTCCATGGATGCTCTTTGTTTTTCATGCATGTGTGCAACTCTCCTCTTTCTAGGACAATTGTGGCATTCTTTTAATGTAATGCAACTTTGAATTGCATGGCCTTTGGCCTTGGCATCAATGGTTTTATGAATGACATGTGCACACATTCGAGTAGAATAGCTATTAAGTGTTGTAGTCATATTGGACCTTGCAAACTCCTCTTCGAGCAACATAGTGATAAGTTGGAGAAGTAATGAATTCTATGTAAGATTAAATTCCTGATGTCAACTTGAATTTTGCCTTAAAAAGGTCATGTCCAATGTGCCTTTACCTGGGCATCTTCCTCCAGTCTATGACTTGATCTTTGGTGGCATTTACATTGCAATTCTCCTCTTATTTTGGTATGAGTTGCCTTGCCTCCATCTAGCATGAACATCACTCCAAGCCATCTTCAATGTGGGGCCTCTTCTTTCTACACTATGGTTTCCACCTTACTTGTGAGCTTTCTGCCTTTCCATGGCATCTACTTGCCTTTTGTTGTGTGGTCTTCTTCTTATATTAACTTCTTTGGTCCAAAACAATAGACATCTTATTTCAAATAACTCTTGTACTGCCACTTTCCTCAAATCACCCATGACCTCCTATTTCCATGCTTTACAGTCAAGATTGGAACACACAACCAATCAATGAAGTATCATGCCCTATTATGTTGAACTTGTTCTTTGTAATTGGTATTGAGTCATTACATATTTTTTTTACTCCCTCTCATCATTCAATGCTTTATGGCTGGCAAATCAAAGCTAGGAACAATGATTGAGTGGTGCTATGCAAGGTAGAAATGGGATGGACCATGACTTTTGAACGAACATTTGAATTACCTTATACTTGGCAAAGCATGAAGGAATCTTTCCATTCCATTTTTTGTTTGATAGTTCTAACTTTTCAATGTGAGTTAAATTGCACAAACTAAGAATGTTGCCAATTAGGGAGATGTCACTAACCATCTTGAGACCAAGAAGATGCAATACTTCTATTCAATTGATTTCTACATGCATCTAATAATGTCATAATAGGAATTACTTTACTTAGGATAACAAGAGATATAAGTAAGGATTGAAATCCCATAACCATGAGCGTGTTTTGCCAACAATATTGTCATCAGGTAATACCAACCTCCCTAATCAATGGTATATTGAAATCCTTGTGCAGACATGACCACCTATACTACATGAGACAAGATCTAAGCTTACTAACTAGAAATGGGGAAGCCAACTTGAACTTATATTTATACAACAATTTGATAGGAACAAATATTTTTGTTGTGCAAGGCTATGAAATAGACTTTGTGCGTTAAGGTTATTTGACCATTCATCTTCCCATTTTCTTCACATGAGTCATTTTCAACCTTCTCTAGACTATTTGACAACCCCATTCAAGATCATTATTTTCACCATGAAGCTGTGTCGATTCATCATTTTTCTCAATCACCTTGGTATATAGAAATTTTATGCATGAAATGTGGCCTCTGTTTAACACACACACTTCAACATGGTCTTTGTATGTGAATTCATCCTGCAATGAACATGAGATTGTTCATCCAAGAGGAGTCCTACAAGACAACCTGTTGCCTTCTATCTAGGTGGATTTTACCTACTTATGATCTTAGATTTGAGGTATAGGTAATCAGATAATCTAGAACAAAGGTTTTAAAATGATTAATGAATATGAATGTGTAGGTAGTTGAAATGATTATGCAATTAATATAAGAACATATAAATATAATTAACTAAATGAATGCATATTAATTCTAAATGATATTAATCTAAGAAAATGAGGGTTTTATGATAATAAGAAAATGTGTGCACAATCCAGTATAGATTCAATATCAATTCAATTCAACCTTCTTAATGAGGAATTATGAGCCTCTTAAATAGAATTCCTAGAATCCATCAAAGGTTTAGATCAAGTTAGATTGATGGTCAATATTGAAGCAAAGATCCAGTAAAAGATGGAAAGTTCCTTGTGTAGGTAAAGTGAACTATTTCAAATCTGAGTGTGATGAGTACTTAACTGAACTTGTCACAAGTGTGAGAGTAAGTTAACTAGATTGTTTCCAATTTCGAGAAGTAGTTCACTCAGAATTTCTATTTAGAACTAAAGAGATGATTTTGAAGATATTATTTCATCGAATAACATGGGATATGTTCTCATAAATGCATTTTCTATTTAATTCAATAATCATATTCAATTAATTAAAATAAGCATCATTATTAAATTAAATAAATTTAATCCCTTAGTACATTAGCCTTAGCTGACAATTTAATTTAATTAAAGTATGAATACTTAATAATTAAATCAAATCTTAATAAATAGGTTTAATGTGACTAATACGAGTCAATACTTTGGGAATTAAATAAAGAATATGATTAATGTTGATTGAGGTTTTCTGCATTTGACAATTAAGTCAATTAGTGACAATCATAATGAGAATTGACTAATGAGATAGGTCTTCAGGGTGATGAAAAATAGACCAAAATGTGTGATCATGGCAATGAACCAATTTCGGGGTATTATAGAAATCTGACTTCTGCCTAATGAAATCAGTGGGGCCCCAATGTGGGTCTGGCTAAAAAAAAATTCATTTTCAAACAACTAAACTATCAAATTGCTCCATTAGTCATCTAATATAAATCCAAATCAAAATCCATCACTGAACTACCAATTAAAACTAATTTTACAACTTTCTTACAACTTGTCAACTTTGTGCCAAGAGGTCCTTTGACCAACTTTAAAAACTGACCCAAACAGATAATCAGGCTCTTAGATCTGACACACTGATTCTTTGTTCCACACATTTTTACATTGTCAAATCTTATCTCATGGAAAATTCTTAGTCAAATGATATTGACTGCCAAAGTTGCCCTCTCAGAACTGAATGCAAGGTGCTAGAAGCATTAAACACCTCTTAGGCCTCAAAAGTATAGACAAGTATGTATGTATTTAAAAGCATTTATAGGGCTTGATTTTCTCAATGGTACTCAAAATCGAGGCTTCAATTTTGAGTTCCAATAGTGGCTCTATCTGGGGATGCATGTCCCTTGTGCGCATGGAAAGGATTTAGGTCTCTAGAAGAAGTAGACCACACACCTGATAGTAAAAATTTCTCTTGAATAGCTTTATTGAAAGCAAGAAACAATTACTCCTACTATGTACATACGATAGCCCCAAACCATCAAACTTCAACAAAAACTTTTACCTCTATCATATATTTGGTTTTCATCTGCAGTCTCATGAGGGAAGCTGAAAACATCTCTTCTATCAGTTTTACCCATTAGATCAACATCTTGGAACAAATTACCTGGAAAAATGAAACAACTTCATTCATTCTCATCATGCATATATACATCAGCATTAACCTCTACATCATGCTCACTGTGAGAAAACAAATCAGCATGCTCATGTAAATTAGAATCATTCTGAAAACCATCATCCACATATGACTAATGTATGCTCTCCACCAAAAACACAAATGATTCATATTCTACCTTGGTCAAAAAGTTGTATATGTCAAAACTTTGCAACTCACCTTGTGTAACTAGATGTGAAGAATATGTAGAATCTAATTGTTGCCTACTTGCAACCATGTTACTCATCAAATCACAGTTACCTTTCACTAAAACTTCTTCACACTCAAACAACTTCTTAGTTACCAAGTCTGAAAAACTATCATGAAAGTGCTTACATAAATCATGCTGATTGTAATCTTCATCAAACAATTTATTATAATGAATTTTGAACTTGTCATCAACATATAGTGAAAACTCAGAATCAGATTTATCACTTCTAGACTTTGCTTCTTTTTCATATTCAAAACCAATTTCAATATAATCATAATGATAAGAATATAAAATAAAATGAAACTTTTCCCTATTGGTACTCTCCATTTTAGAAAAGTCATCATGTGTATTGATACTTGATCTATTATCAAATACACCTCCAAAACTTGACAATGTATATCTGATTCTATATCAAATTCAACATCAAACCTTAAGGAAATGATGTCACCTTGAGAAGAAACACCACAAGGGACAACATGAGCATATGAAGAAATATTTGCATATCTTTTGAGATCATGAGCTAGTAGTTATGAATTCTCATCAACACTCAACAAGACTTCATCACAAGTTTTTTCTCCTATGTTCTGATCATAAACCAAATAATCTAAAAAACTTATAGCAATAGTACCATTAATATGAAAATCTTAAAAACTAGAATCCATACTACAACACATTACCTCTTCTTTTCACAATACCTCTTTACTAGGTCTATCATTCTCATCTTTACCAAAACAAGAAATATCCATATTGCTGTTAAAAATTTCCACACTCTCATGCATAGTATTACACGATGCATTTTTAGTCACATAACCATCTTCATCCTGTTGACTAAAATCATCTAATTCAATAGATCTAGAATCCATCTCTTCATAATCACAAGAAACGTTGTCATTATCTATGGATTCACTAGACTCACTATTACTTACAACACATTCACATTGGCTATTTAAATCATTTTCAAATTTCTTGAAAATACTATCAACATGAAATATCTTTTGTAACCTTAAATGCGATGGCTAGTTAACTGAATTAGGCATAAGGACATCTAAGAAAGAAATAGGCCATGAATATTCCTTGGGTCTTAAAGACACATGCAACTCCATAAGTTTTTTTTTAAACCTTTCATAGATCTGATCATCTTCTAGACCTTGAACACTTCCTACCACATTTCTTATAAATCTGACAATCTAATTGCAAATATCATTCTTAATTTCTACCACATCTTCTAGAACATCTTCATGTCTTGGTAAACTAATTTTAGATCTAAGATCTAATTCCATTATAAAATAAAACTTCTACCTCTTCCTTCTAGTGCTAAAAATCATTGAAAAAACTTTTTAAACACTTGACTTCCATGAAAGAGAAACACAGAAACCAAAATACCTCAAGTACTGATGCTAAACTTTGATCTACTAATTTTGCATAGGTGCAAGATTGCAATTCCTTCACACCACTAGTCAAAACTCTATAGAGCTGCCACTTCTTTGCAAGAGGAATAAAACAATCACTACTATGATTTACTTTTTTGCAGTTCACTTTTTTAGAACAAGAGATTACAAACAAAACTTTAACAACTTATCAAGAATTTAAAATTTCCTTTCCAAGAGACTATCAAAAGTTTATGCTCTACCCACACAACTAAAAATCCTTCAATATATTGCAATTAAATCAACTAAGAACAAATTTCTGTAGAGATTGAGAGCCGCCACTCACACTTTGTGAGAAATAAAACATAAGTTGTCACTTGACAAATATGAACCAAACCTTCATATGTAGGAGAAATGTAGACCATCAATTCACTCTTGTAGATTTACAAACTCGAAAAGGGAACACAAATTTATGTTCATTCTTGACTCTAATTTTACATCACTTTCAAAACAAAAATTTTGCTGGATTGATTGAAGATAAACACTATTAATCAACACAATTTAATCTCAACCTTAAAGCTAGTACTACAAATGGATAAAACCTTACTGGGGTGCATGATTTGGAGCAAGAAACTAGAAAAAAAATTAGAGAACTTATTGCTGCAACTTTTTTATGCACTTCTTTTGTTGTATTGGATCTCCTTCTTCCAAATTCTCAATGTTTGTCTACCATTTAGATTCAATGTGTTCCCCAGTAGAGTTGCCATTTTGTTGGTGTTTTGAAACACTACAGGTTTCAAATTACCCCAAAAAGAACAAAATATATCTAGGGATAGCTAACTCCCATCCTTAACATATCTTTTCAGACACTAGGCCAACTATAAGGCTAGACCCTTCTTCTACTTCAAGCTTTGCAAGAGCTAGGTAGGTCAACCTTAGATTCAATTATATGGTACTAGTGCTAAAACATATTATCGAATCTATTAACAATAGATTTAGACCTTATTTCTCCTATTGACTCATGGAGTAACATAGATCTACAATAGCTAAATGCAAGACAATGCAATTCATAAGCTAAGTGAGGGCAACACTTTTAATAACTTTCAACATAAAAGGGAAATACAACTAATTAATGGTGTCGAATATCATGACAACCCTAAATATGTAGTAGTATAAACAAGTGATCATATAACTAATTAGTGCCTTATTTATTAAGAAATTTCATGAATTACATACATTTGTGATATCTAGAACACATTTTATACATCCAGACATCAGATCTATCCTATCACTTTGTGAATTAGACATTGATATTCATAAAGACCTCATTCTTATGAAGTATCCTTCTCAAAATAATCAAAAATCCTATCAAACACATAAAGTATTTACTTGGCCCTTTGTTCCAACAACAAAACATATTTGGCATACAACCTTAAAGGGATGCAAATGAATCTCAGTTCTTTGTTCCTAGACCACATAAGATTGCTGATTACTAAGATAGGAGATTAGAATCATAATGAAACTATAGAAATTCTTACTCATTTGTATTCATTTCTTTGAAACAATACATTCAAATGCATGAAATCAAAACAAAAAAACACCTAATAGATCTAAACTTTCTCTATAATCTTCACTACTACTATTCATAAAAGAGAATTATGTTGGAGAATGTTGTGTCACAGTAATGGAAACACATCAAGACCGGAACCTTGGTTTCACAAATCTAAGAAAAATTCCAGATTGGAACACACATGGTATCACAAAAATGAGTCATTTTTTAATCCAAAACTAGAAACCCTCGAATGAGAAAGAAAGATAATGATATAGAGGAAAGTGAATTCTTGAATCTATTGTACATTTGACATGTGTCCACTTGGAAAACATCTCCTTGTAGTGAAAAGAATCTCTCTAATCTCTCTCTACAACTAGTAAATAAAATCCCCTATCATTTTGGCCTACCAAAAGCATAAAAATATTTTAGATACTTGACGAAACAATAATTCCTTTTTGATGCTAGATCTAGAATCAAGGCAAAGGTAAAAAAATAGTTGAAAATGACCTCTTGAAGCCAAGAAAACTTTTTGGAATTACCTTTCTCCACATGTAGGCTTCAACAAGCTTTTATATCTTCCTCCTAACCAATTTTGATGCTTAATGGCGAATTCTAACCATTCTGCTGAGAATACCCCAGCAAACATATATCTTCTTATAGAGCAAACTAGTGAATATCTGTGCAAAATCTAACCCCATATTTGGAAAATTAATTTCCTCCCGATTCCATGGTATATTGAAGTGCCTATTTGGGATAAAAATTGCCCCTTTGGTATCCATTTGAAGTTTCAGGCTCCCAACCATGTGTTTTACAACATTATTGCAAAAGTTTTGATTTTTTCTAAAGTAAAAACTATGGAATAATGCAAAATTTATTTAAAAGGGAACCTACACATGCTTTTCTTGGAAAAATATTAAAAATTTATCTTTTAAACCTTGTTTGAAATTTCCCTCATTTCTCAATCTAGGTCAAACCTTGTTGACCATCCTTCCATGTGTTAGCACTAGATTGGCTTGTTTCCTACACAATCATTTGACAACCTCTAATTGGGTACCATGTGACATCATCTCATTGGCTGCCTACTTCACCATGTCATCACACTATGTTATCGTGCCATATCATCAGTTGCTATGTCACTATCTGAGTCAACATTTTGTCATGTCGTCGTGATATAATGACCTCATGACACATGTCATTCTCTACTGGGTGAAAGCACAGATCTATGTCAACATTTGTGATACCAAAACCTATTTTGGTCAAATCGCATTTGTCTATCAAAACTCAAATTTTTTGAAAAACTAAAAATATCTTTTTATAAATCTTAAATTCAGTATCATCATTATATAAATTTTTGAGTGTTTTGATTAGTTATAATATGTTATAATCTCAAAATATTATAAGTTGATATTTCAACATTTCAAAAGATGCTCCCTCGTAAAAGGAAAAAAAATAGTACATATCAAAAAAATTAAAAATTCATATTTATCTCTAGAGGAGAGAATCCTCTTCATGAATATGTAATTATTTTTCAAGTAGGTATAGATTTGATAGGGAAGTGTTACGGGAAGAAAAAACTATTGGATTTTGATAAGGTCAAACTTGAGTACTCATAAAAAAGAAAATATACATTAGAAATAATTATTTCCTTTTTTGTTCCCTAGCTATACATGTCATCTATAAGATATTCTCAAACCAGAAAAAATAAATAAATTTGCATATACTTGTTTGATAGGAACTACAACCTATATTTTTTACATTTAAATAAAGGAAATTCAAAATAAAATAAAATGAATAAATTATTACTCAAAAAAATTATAAAAATTATAAGCATAAAATTCATCCAATTCTACACATTTCATCAGTTTACATCATTTTTATATTCTAAACAAAAATACCATTTTTCTTGTCATTAATGTTGAATTGTTGCATTCTGATATCTTGTTTCTTTATAAAAGGTGACATAGGTTTGTGCTTTTACCCTACCATGTCAGCACCTTAGGAAGCATGCCACATATGAAGCCTCTACCATTTGTTAGTTTTTGACTTGTCCACCTCACCGCTAGCCCATTACCACATGTCAATTTCTAATTGGGTTGCCATGTTGCTTTGTTAATAGTCGAGCAACTTCACCTTAGTGACATGGTGACCACCATTAGATCTACTACATGTCACCATCCTATGCCTTTATGAGATCTACGTCAATCCACTACCTATTAGTCATTGTATTTGGTCCACCTCTTGCCACATGTCACTACATGGTTGGCTCCCCAAGTCCACATCATCACTGAGTCATCCTACTGAGCAAGCCACACGATCTCGCTAGTTTTCAAATTTTTTAGCAGGTCACCATGTCGCTTTCCAAGAAACTTGATCATTTTTTGGTACCAACATAGCAACCACCTGATGTTGGGTAATCTTTTTGGCAACTCTCCTTTGCCACATTCATCAAAATTTCCTCAATTTTTGTGCTAGTTAGCTATCTACAAGCTCCACCACAAGCCATGGCTTAACAAAAGGGAGTTGTATTTAAGACAACAAGTCTTATGTGTATTGTTAAATTTAAAGACATAATAAGCCCACCCCACAACCAATGTGGGACAAAAATAAAAAATGACCTTCTCTACTTCTCATCACTATAGAAGTTGTGAAAACCAACTTCACAGATTGCCAAGATTAGCTACATGCAAATAACTTGCTGAAGAGAAACTAAAAAAAAAGGGAAAAGTGGAGCTTGAAAAAACTCAACAAGATGAGAGAAACTATATTCCCAGATTGATTGAATGAATGCTTGAAAAAAGAATTACAAGGGTTCAACCTTAAAGGTGAACAAAAGCCCTAAAGCCTAAAAAAGCTATGTTGCACAATAGAATTAATAAAATATTAATTATATGCATCTACAAGATAGCTTAAGAAAACTAGAGTAATAGGCAACTTATTTAATTAAATCAAAGTGATTTAATTAATAAGCATAGACAATTAATTACTCTAACACCCCCTCTTAAGTGAAGCTCAGGAGGTAAGCTAACCTAGCATAACTAAGAAAGTAGGAAAAAATGGGTCCTGGCAACAAGGCCTGGTCAGGTACCCAAAACAAGGAAATCTCTGTAAACTAGAGACAAAGGAGAAAACCCAGTGAGAAAAACCCCTCTCCAAAAAGAGATAGCGAAGAATGTTCCAGAAGATAGGAACAAAGAGAAAATCATGAAGAAAACCACTGAATCAGAAGAAGCCACAAAATTTTTTAGAAAGAAACTGTTGATCTGAAGATCCTCCATGGAAATAGAAGGCACGAACCAAGAGTGTTTATATGGTAGGTGATCCATCTCACCGAAATGCATAAGTAGCTAGCCGCTTCAATCACCTAGTATGTAGGATCAGGTACTAAATACATAGCTCACACTAATGAACCATCAAACCAAGGAAGCATTAGAACCAACAATATAACCCCCCCTTAATGTAGACGAGGTGAGGTGATAGGCAACTGAAAAGATGGGCCAAAAATCTCCTACAACACAAGAACCAAACACATCGAGAGTGAAGTACAGACACCTATAAAGGCACATGTCACTGACACTGCATGAGGAAAAAAGAGGAAGAGGGCACAAAAATGGCAAACAACTATCTCCCCCCCCCCCACACACAACACTTTATAAAATAGTGCAAGTACAACAAGCCACAATGATGAAAAGGATCTCGAAATGCAAGAGTGGCACTTTATCTCAGTGTGTTTACATAAAGATGCTTACAAATGATATCAACAATGATCAAAATAGGAAAAAAGCTGATACAAAAGATAATATAGCCCAAAAGAAGAGATCCCATGCCAAGAAAATGATCCCCGGACCTGAAATACCCAAGATATCCATCATAGAGGAAAAATGCCAAAAACATGATAGAAAGATCATGGGGTAGAATGTGGAAGAAATTACATCATTTCTAAAAAGTAGACAAAACCAGCTTTCCCAAAATATCATGTTTTCAAAAAACGGAGATGGGACGCACAAGAAATGCTCACCAAAGTCAAAAACAAAACTTTGGACTTCAGCTACAAAAATGAGAAACTAAACTTCATAAAAACCTAAAAAATCCTACACGACTATCTCCATCTTGGAACTATCTTTCTGGTGCTTCTTTCAGATCGAAAAAAGACCTCAGTATGCTCAAGATATGGCCAAAAAATTGCGAGTAGGTCAAAAAAGGACCTGGAGTGCTGGCAGGGGTGCTGAGGTAGGATGATGTCATGCTAACATCATCAAAACACTACCTTAAATTTGATGGCCTAGGGGCTGTCGCAACAAAAAAAGGTGCCACATGGCAAGATGACATCAATAGGGTGATGTGGCAAGCTGCCATGTGCGACTCATGCCACGTGTCACACCCTGGTTGGTGCTGACTATGTAAAATTTCCACACTGGCTGACTGTGTAGGAGGTGGTGGACTAGGGGTGGTGGCCATAGGGGTGGCTACCTTTGGTGTTGCCACGGCGAAGGAGGTTGGTCGGCGGCGCCCGAGTGGCAGCGAAGCGGCAAAGACAGGTGGGTGGTGCCACGATGGCTCTGTGATGCTACTGTCAACGATGGTGGCATGTGAGCTGCACTGAGGCAACGCAGTGGTGGCCATTAGGCAATGGCACCTGCAGCTGCATTTTTTGAATTTCTTAAAAAGAATTTTGCAATAAATGCATTCGTACAACCTCCCAGGGGTGTAAAAAATTTTCCCAGATGCTCGAAAGCCAAAAAGGACAAAATTTATATGGATCCTAACTATAAACGGCCTTCCTGATCCAATTACAGCATCCATTTAGGCCTGAAGTGCTCTAAAAAATTGCTCTTCCTACTGATTAAAGAAAAAACCTCAAAAAAGTTAGGATTTCTAACTCTGAATCATGGCTTCAAAAATCCTTCAAACAAGAAGTAGCAGGGCAGCTCTGATACCATGTAGAAGTTTTGAAAACCAACTTCACAGATTGCTGAGATCACCTGCATGCAAATAACCTGCTGAAGAGAAATCAAAAAAAGAAGGAAAAAGTGGAGCTTGGAAAAACTCAACAAGATGAGAGAAACTGTATTCCCAGATTGATTGAATGAATGCTTGAAAAAAGAATTACAAGAGTTCAACCTTAAAGGTGAATGAAAGCCCTAAAGCCTAAAAAAGCTAGGTTGCACAATATAATTAATAAAATATTAATTATATGCACCTACAAGATAGCTTAAGAAAACTATAGTAATAGGAAACTTATTTAATTAAATCAAAGTGATTTAATTAATAAGTATAAACAATTAATCACTCTAACGATCACCTGGTAGGGCTTTTGCCACTTTGAATGTCTTTCATTGCTAACATTTACTTGATCCATGGATGTTGTCTACTTTTCACACATGTGGGTGACACTCCTCTCTCCTAGACTATTGTAATATTATTTCAATGTAATGCAACTTTCAATTACATGGCCTCTGGGCTTGGTATCAATGGTTTTATGAATGGCATGTGCACACATCCTAGTAGCATAACTATTAAATTTTATAGTCATATTGGACCTTGAAAACTCCTCTTTTGGAAACATACCAATAAGTTGGAGAAGTCACAAATTCTATTTGAGCTTGAATTTCTGATGTCAACTTGTATTTTTCCTTAAAAATTTATGTCCAATGTGTCTTTGCATGGGCATCTTCCTCCAATCTATGGCTTCATCTTTGGTGGCATCTCCCCTACAATTCTTCCCTTGTTTTGGTGTGAGTTGACTTGCCTTCCTCCAGTGTGAGCATCTCTCCAAGCTATCTTCAATGTGGGGCCTCTTCTCTCTATGTTGTAGTTTCTACCTTACTTGGTGAGCTTTCTACCATTTCATGGTATCTACTTGCCTTCTGCCATGTGGTCTTCTTCTTATATTAACTTCTCTGCTCCAAAACAATAAACATCTTCTTTCAAATGGCTCCCTTTTTGCTACTTTCATCAAATCACTTGCAACCTCCTCTTTCAATGCTTTATAGTCAAGATTGGAACACACAACCAATTAATGAAGTATCATTCCCTATTCTATCGAACTTGTTCTGTGTAATTGGCAGCGAGTCATTACATATTTTGTTTACTCCCTCTCATATTTCAATGCTTTATGGTTGGCAAATCAAAGTTGAGAACAATGATTCAATGGTGCTACACAAGGCAGAAATGGGATGGACCATAAATTTCAGATGAACATTTGAATTACCTTATACTTGGAAAAGCATGAAGGAATCTTTCCATTCCATTTGTTGTTTGATAGTTCTAACTTTTCAATGTGACTTAAATTGCACAAACTCAGAATATTGTCATCTAGGGAGATGTCACTAACCATCTTGAGGGCAAGCAGATGCAATATTTCTAGTCAATTAATTTCTAGATGCATCCAGTAATGTCATAATGGGAATTTCTTTACTTGGGATAACAAGGCTACCATTGAAATGATTTCCTAAAATGATAAAGAGATATAAGTAATGATTGAAATCCCATAACCATGAGGGTGTTTTTCCAACAATATTATTGTTAGCTAATCCATGCAGGGACATGACCACCAATACTACATGAGACAAGATCTGAGCCTACTAATTGGAACTGGGGAAGCCAACCTGAACTTATATTTAGACAGCAATATTATATGAACAAATATTAATGTTATTTGTCCATTCATCTTCCCATTTTCTTCACATGAGTCATCTTCAAATTTATCTAGATTATTTGACCACCCCACTCAAGTTCATTATTTTCACCATGAAGATATGTCAATTCATTATTTTTCTCTTTCACCTTGGTATATAGAAATCTGACTTCTACTTGATGAAATTAGTCAGGCCCCAATGTGGGTTCGGCTAATTTTTTTTCATTTTTGAATAATTGAACTGTCAAATTGGTCCATTAATCATTTTATATAGATCCAAATTGAAATCCATCATTGAACTAGCAATTAAAACTTATTTTTTTACTTTCTTGAAACTTGTCAACTTTGTACCAGGAGTTCCTTTGACTGGCTTTAAAAACTAACCTAAAAAGATAACCGAACTTTGAAATCTAACACACTGATTCTCCGTTCCACACACTTTTACCCCATCTAATGTCTTATCATGATGAATTCTTAGTCAAAAGATATTAACAACCAATGTTTCCCTCTTAGAATTACCTACACAAAAACATGTCATAAAACTATAAAACACATTCGGAATTGGCTTTGAAAACTAGGAAAACTGACACTTGGGGAAATGCAAACTAGGGTGTTGGTTCACTATCATGAGCACAACATAAATCTGTGATTAGGAATCATGATGAATAACTTGGCAAATTTGGTGAATGGTCAAAGTGAGCTACTCAAAATTTGCTAATTGGAAACATTGATAGAAAAGCATTATTTGCAAATGGAATTCACTTGGGAAAGTGTGCAAATGGATTCATTAAGACTTGAAAATTGGCATACTTACATTATTTTTAGAGTAAAACATAGTAGTATAATCCATTCAATCTTACCTATTATGGATTTTAAGTTATGACATCATGAATAGGCATACCAAAAACTTTGTATCTTTTGATACTAGTAAAAAGTTAGAAATTGCATTTGGAATCGCATTTGAAAACTGATCAAATAGTTTCATCATAAACTCAAAATTGAAAATTAGTAAGTCTCTAACCTTCAAAATGCACCACAAAATGAATTTTATCATTTTGGTCAACTGGATCAGAGTTATAACAAGTGAAACAGGGCTTCCTAGAATTCAAAATAGATTGCATCAACATAACATCAATAAACAACCAAATTTGAGGGATTCAAAAGCTAGTCAAACAGATTCGAAATGACCCAAAATCTAAAATTTAGGCTCTCTGGTATGGATAGTAAGCACTCCAAAAGTGGTGTGTCATGAAACATTAGTGGGTGCAAGATATTTAATTCCAAACATGGGCTCTTATCGTTATTTGACACTTAGGCAAAAATGCAAAACTAGACATTGCTCAAAATGAGACTTCACAAAGTGGCTCAAAATGACAATTTATTTCATGTAACACATAGACACACTAAATGTAAGGTTCTAGAAGCATTAAACACCTCTTAGACCTCAAAAGTACATATGGGTATATATGCATTTAAAAGCATTTATAGGGCTTGATTTTCTCAATGGTACTCAAAATTGGGGCTTTAGTTTTGAGTGCCAACATTTCCTATAACAACTTCAAAAAATAAATAAATTAGATTTCGAACTAATTGATGTGATTTTGTTCTAAAATGAAGGCATTAAAAGATCTTGAAACTCTAAATATCGATTTAGCAAAGAAATAAAGGAAAATTGCACACCCAAAACTATAGACTCATAAAATAAAATAAACTAAATAAAACTTTCTATTCCATTCCACTCAATCTAATTTTCTTATTTTTTTACATTCAAAAATCTACCTTATATAATATGTTCCCATCTTTTTTAGTTGGGAATCTGAAACACCAACTCTAAAAACAAGAAACTAAAAACCATTTTTGAATCATGAAGGTTCAATTAAACATTAGAATCTACCACTAACTCTTCTAGCTATTGGAAGTTTCCTAAAGTTATCAATTTCAAGTTGGCTTAATTATTTAAAACACACACACGCACACACACACACACACACAACTCTTAAATAAAACTAACTCAAATTAAAATGAAACACACTTTGTCCTAAGTGGCTATAATTGCAGAGATTATATGATTTCTATTCCATTTATGCCACCACATCATAGGACTTTATTACAAACATTAAAACTGAAAACATTTAAAACATAGCATTACATTTATGCATAACTTTATGTAGCATTTTTAATCTTGTTAGTTCATGTAGCAAAAATTGTCTAGTCTACCATTGTAGAAAATTGAAGGAGCAAAGAGGATAGTTTACATGCACAAATAGAGCATTCATGGTGACTTAGAAGCTATGAAGTGAAACCCCATTGCAGAATCAATTAGAGTAGAATAGAGGACAGAGAAAGGGATACATCAAAGAGACATATGATCAATAAGGATCAAGAAGACATTGTTTAGAGGTGATTTTTTATCAAGCAAGCAAGTGCCAACCATAGGATCTATATTGGGACATTCTAATAGGTGATTCCAATCAAATCTCTTAACAAATTAGTCCTAATAGGTTGTATGAAATCCTTTAACAGGGTGTTTACTTAGTTGTGAGTTAAATTCCTCTAACTAGGCACACTTCTAATAGGGTGTTGAAATCCTCTAACAAGGTGAGACCTAATAGTCTTTGTAAGCCTTTAATAAGGTAGACCTCTTATAGGGTAGATCATGTTTCATGGTCAAAACATTGTAACCTTCATTGGGTACACTTTATTGCTGCATTAGTGAAGATCTATGGATATCATCTCCACCCCAGTTTTACCTTCTTACTTAGAGGGTTTCTAGGTAATCATATCTAGTGTTATGTATGTGAATGCTTACATGTTTGCATGATTTAGATGTATATATATTACATGTTATTTCAGTTTACTCATTGAATGCATGAGATAGATATGTGATGAAAATTTTATGGGTCCAAGTTTAAATTACTGATTGCCCAGCACGTAGAAGTTTACCTTACTTATTCTAATTCCAACAAAAAGAATGTTGACCTCAAAATGGTCTACACACATCCCAAGACAAGATCCTTACACTAAATTTATTATCCAATCACAAACAAACTCATTCAAACAATCAACCAAACATTAGCTTCACTTGGCACATATATGAATTCTTAGCCAACAATGAACACCTCGACCAACAATGGACAACTCAGTACACATAGGAACACTTGACCAATAATGGACAACTCAAAACATAGAGGAACTTGACAAGGACTTCAGCTTATCAACCATTAGAACTTGGCATTAATAAGCAAAATGAACAATGGTGAGCATGATTTAAAGGTAGCCTAGGATGCTCTTACAACATATATTTATCAATATATACGTATTCTCTCTCCCTCTCTATGTGTGTGTGTGTGTGTGTGTGTGTGTGTGTAAATTTATGTGGATGTGTATATGCATGTGTATGTGCATGTTTATGTATATTTATGTGTATATAGATACATGTATATGTCTATATGTCTATGTATGTATGTATGTATATATATATATATATTATATATATTTGTGTTTGTGTGTACTTAGTAGTTCATAATTAAACATATAAACTTAGGCTCATATGTGATTACATTACATTTAACAAAATAATTACAATATGACATGGCTTCCACCCTTTAAGTCAGGAGGAGCTACTCTACAAATAGATTACATCCTTAACATACTACATAGAGCCCTATCTATGACAAACCATCATGTCAAGAAGTGGGATATAATATATTAGAGGATAAAGGAGAGATGCTAGGAGATAAGAAGGTGATAAGATATTTAAATAATCATAATATCAAGTGGGTATTAAATAGTAGAAAAGTTATAGACATAGAAAAGGAAAACTCAATATTAAATAGGAGATGATAACCAAAGGGGGAGATTGGATTTACTTAGAATATAAATCATCTAGGATAAAATGCATTGAAGGACCCACCAAACCCACCAAGGGGAAGGAATATAAGTATCTCAAAATAGTAAAGGTTTTTAAATGAGGGGAAATAGACACCATATTAACCTATTAGCATGAATGTTCATGGTATTCCTGTGTTGTGGAGGGGGGGGGGGAGTTTATTCTAAGCACTACTAGAGAACTTGGGAGATTGTTAGCATGATTGACATGTTTTATTCATGATTGTGTTTGGTATTGATTTCAACATAATATGGTTTCTATAAAGTTTGGTAGAGCAGTAGATAGAGAATGAGGTAGTATGGACTGAGAATTGATGATCTAAAAGTATTATATATTATGTTTTCATGAAGTGCACAAGAGGACATAAAAAGAGTCAAAGATATGAAGGAGATATTCTTGATTTACAGAGGATAGTATACAAATAGAGTACCTAATGAGAAGTTTTTGATGTTTGGATTATATCTCCTAACAGAGATACAATTTAGATATGTAAAGTTGGATAGCAAAAGTGGACTGCTTGATGGTGATGTCACCAAATGTGCAAGGACAAAAGTTGCATATGTGAGAAGGTGGAAAGACTATGAGCTAATAGTTTTTTGTAATTGTAAAATATTTGACTATCTTAATGACATCCTATTATAATTAATTTGAAAAGCCTCAAGGTGGAATCAAGGAACAATTATAAGGATATCATATAAAGGAAGGTTATTTTTCTAGTGGTGAAATATGTGATTGATGTATGAAGAGAGATTTTTTCAAGTAATATGCAAAGTATTTGGTAAAGCGAGTATGAGATCTAAGTGATTATTGAATGCAAGGTTGGTGATCTGGTAATAAGATCAGAAGAGAATTTTTCTAGTCAAAGGATAGAGAAGGAAATATAAATTTCTATTATTCTCCAAGGAATAATATAGAGACTGGTTTGATAGTGATTGTCCTTCTACTGAAGCTATTTGGACAATGGGCCCATCTATCTTCTACATCTCCTAACAAGGTTGGAATCTCTAAACAAGGATTCAAAGTCTCCTAATAGGGACTAATATGTACTGAATATATTTAGTTGACTCCTAAAAATTATATTCTCTAACAAGAAACATTTATATTACTACATCATTTTGTGTGTACCATTCTTACCAACACTTTTTCTTTGATCATGGGTTTCCCTAGTTAACATATATGGTGTTATTATGTATGAGTATTTACTTATGGTTGCTAATTATATTGATCACATGGTTAAGGTTTAATAAGGTTAATAAATTTTTTAATAGTTGGATAACTGATTCACCTATTCCCCCTACCCTCCCCCTCTTAGTTATCTTGGTGGACTTTACTTTCTAACAATTGGTGTCAGAGCATCAAGTCCTTGAAGAGAAAGCTTAAAATATCTGGGAGACCAATGACATGTCACTTCAAAAAAGAAAGTCCTAGATTTGATGTATTCAACAATGATAGATGGTAGGAGAAAGTGAAGACTCATTTCTTACATATGGGTCCAAGATATTGTCTAATGACAAAGAATGAAAGAAAATTATCGAATAAAATGAACTAGAGGAATGCAATGGACCTAAAAGAGATCTATTTATGTGCAATATGTATACCAGAGAAGAATTACTATCATCTCTTCTTGAAATTGAATACATTTGGGTAAAATCACTAGAGACATCTCATAAAATTTGGAAAGCTTTCGAATCTACTTTTTAAGGCGATATGGATGATAAAAGAATGAGACTACATAATTAGATATGTTTGTTTCAAGATTGTTAAATAATGGAAGATGAATATATGAGAAGCTATATTGGTAGAATATTAGAAATTTTTTTAGGAATTAAGTATTGTAAAGAATCTAAAGAGGAAGATGATATTATATGAAAGATTTTGAAAACCAGAACAGCACCATTCAAAAAATAACACAGATTATTGAACTTTTAATATCTTGCACTGAGAAGTTCACCAAGAAAACTTTACTTGGATGATTGGAAGAAACATAATAAAGTTTGAAGCAATCTAGAGAGTTGACCAAAGTGGAAATACCTTTTAGTGCATTGAGTGTATTTCCTTCTTTATCAAGAAGTGTAAGCACAAATGGAGACTATGCTAGAAATAGTAGATGTAGATCCGAAGAAGATAGAAAAATGAAGAAAGAATAGCCCTTCTTGTGAGAAGAGAACTAGGTGGTAAGAAAAAAATTTAACGTTGGATTTGAAATGAATTCTATCATTATGCTTCTAAGTGTCCTAAAAGAGAAAATAAAGTATGGAAGTAATTTCAAGTCTAGAAGACCTAGAGATTGTTTATATGCAAATGAAGATGATGAATCTAATTAAAGAGTTTAGAGTTAAAGTGGTGATGAGTTAGGATTTGTGGTTATGAAATTAGAGAATTTTGAAAATGAAATTATAGAAGAAAAAGCCCCAATTTCACAAGTTGAAAATAAATTTTGATGTAGTGCTAATCTAGATGTACCCCAAAATGACATGATCTAGAAAACCAACCAATCAACACATAGTAGAAAATGAACAAGAGGAGTGAGATTTAGATCCATAAAGAAAATATTTCATAAATTCATATCAAGAGGTTTACATCCAACATGTTTTGCTATACAACCTTTTGGGCTACAACCATTATAAAGAAGAATACATCTTTCAAAGAAGAACATATCTCCAAACTCAAATATTAACTTCTACCTCCAAGTTGTGCCACCTAAGACTTCCCTATGCTCCACCTAAGACTCCTCTACAAAACATAATGATTAAGTGATTAAGACTCTACACAAGATCCATAATTATGCTAATCTAAGCCACAAGTTAGCTGAGAATGCTAAAAACTAAAATTAAATAATTGAAGAGCCACAAGTTGGCCTGCAATAGAAATAAAATGTCCAAGAATCAATATCCAAGAAAAATCATGATATCTCCTAGCTTTGATTGAATTATAACTTTCACTTTGAACTATGGGTTTTATTTTAGGTCTTGTTCATCCCCTTAAGTGTTCAAAGGTTGATTCACCAAGGATAAGTGTGCATCCATCCTAAAATTCAAGCACAAAAAACTATTATGCAGAACTTCTAGAAATCGATACAAGGAAATAATCTAGGACCTCTTCCATCCTTGAACAGTTTATCTTTTCATTCATTATGAAAAATTAGTTGCATCATCTGCAACAAGCACCTAGAAAATAAAAAACATAGTTTCAATAGTAAGATAAAAACTAAAAACATGCAAGATAGTAGTACAACCTAGGATGCTCATACATCAGATAACTAGGGTTGGAAGAAATGATTCTCTTTAATCATTGAGATGTCACAACTTGAGCTGAATCCAACTTAGATTGAGAATGTTGACACTCAGTCAAGTTTTCTATTAGTGACAACACTTATTCAAATTTTGTATGGCTATCAAGCTCATTGAATAGTCTATAGTGTTTTTCATGTAATTTAGTATCCACTGAGCTTTACAGTTCTCACTGAGCATTTTAGTGGTTACCAAGTGAATTCAGGTAGTGTGAAGTGGAACAGTTCAAACTAGGTAGAATTAGGTAGTGTGAAGTCTAGCAATTCAACCTAAACAGTTTAGTGGTTACCAAGCTTTGCAGTTTCTACTGAGCTAGTAGTTCATGTGAAGTGAAGTTAGTGTTAACCAAGCTATGTGATGATTAGTTCTTACTGAGTGCAATCATGATAAACATGTAATGTAGTTTCTACCAAGTTACACAGTATCTATTGAGTCACCAGTGTAGACCAAGTTTGAGAGTACTCTAAGATGATTAGTATGGATTGAGCTTCTACTCCTACTGAATGCATGATGATGCCAAGTAGTGATAGTCGACATCATGTATCAGAACTTCACCAAGTCAGTCTTCAAAACTTGAGTGTCTTCATTTGGGCTGACTTTGTAATATTGGTGTTAACTTGTATATTGGTTGACTTTGTAATTTTGTAAACTGGATTGATATATATGTAATGTATTGTATCATACCCAATGTATGATGAGCAAGAAAGCAAGAATAAAATTATGGAAGAAAGTAAGTTTTGATGATGAAAGAGTAAGAAGGATGAATGTGTGAAATAGAAGCATGTGAATATGAATCAACAATAGACAAAGTGTATTGTAAGGCCATACTAGTAAAGGAGAAACATAGTCATATCTATCACATAAAGGTGATAAGTACTTCAAAGAATCTCTATCAAAAAATTAGTTGTAAGTCAGAGATCTACTATTTCATCCTAACAAGTGAACTAGTCCAAATCCTCTAGCAAGGTAGACTTAATAGCCTTTTGTCAAATCTCTTAACTAAGTGTATACTTAATTGTGTATTTGTAAAACCTCTAACAAGGTGGACCTAGCAGTCCTAATTGTTCCTAACAGGGTAGATCATTAAAAGTGATCATTTTAAGCCTTAATAGGCCAACTTTATGCTACATTATTGAAGTTTTGTGGGTATCATCCCCACCCCTATTTTACTTTCTATTTGGAAGGTTTCTGGGTCACCAAATTAGTGTGTCCAAGTGTTATGAATGTTTTATGTTTTTCAATTTTTCATGAATGTAGTTAGATCTGATTTAGTGGATTAAATGATAATTGGATTATTGTAATTAAGATCTAAAATTGGTAATGTTTTTGAGGTTACTAATTCACCCCTCCCCTCTTAGTAACCTAGCATGGTCTTGAATATTTCCAACAATTGGTAACAGAGGTTTGTGGTTCTCAGGATAAAGCTTGACAACTTGAACAAAGATCAAGGACAATGCAGATATTCAGACTTGATATACATAAATTGGTAATGAAAAGCTAGATCTAGAGATGGCCATTGCATAACTCAAAAAAGCTAAGGAGAAACTTTCTCAATCCCTGAAAGGAAGGAAGGAACTTGCAAATCAAATGAATGATCATCAGTATATTGAAGAAAAGATTGAAGACCTTTTCCCTTCAAGCAGTTTAGCTAAAGAAAATGATGCAATCAAAGAACTCTTAGAGAAGAATGGTTCCCTACAAGAAGAACTAAGAAGGCTCAAAAGAGAATAATAAATTTAGTCAATAAGGCTATGTGAAATCTTGGAACAAAGGAACAAGATGAAAGAAGAAATGGATGGAAGGAACAATGAGATCTAGAACCAATCCCTTTAGCATGTAGATCTTATGGATCAAATCATCAATGCAAATGAGGAAATCATGAGCCAAAGATAGATCAATTAAAGATTAAGGAATGATCTAAATTTAGAAAGAAAAATCAATGAAAGAATAAGAAGTAAGCTGAGATTTGAAAAGAAAATTAGTGAAAAATTGAAAAATGATCGAAACACTGAAAAGAAAATCAATGAAAGAATGATGAAGTCCCAAGTAGACATGAATCAATTTAATCAACTGAATGAGTAGAATCTCTATAGATAAAAAGGAAAAGTAGGAATTGGATATAAAGAAGAAGGTGAATCCTCCAAAAAAGGTGCTCAAAGGAATCAAAGACCTACTTGCAATCACTATGGTAAGATAGGTCATACATCAAACAGATGTTGGAGTAAGGGTAAAGTAAAATTCAATGGTAAATGCTACAATTGCAATCAACATGGTCACAAGGCTAATGAATGCAAAGAGAAACCAAAATTTGAAGGCAAGTGTCACAAATGCAAGAAACAAGGTCACAAGGCATCATACTATAGAACGAAGTCATTCAATTCAATAGAGAAAATTGTGAAAGCAATATTCAATTGGGATTATAACACATGGTGTAGATGTCATTAATGTGGACAGTATGGATAGATTGATATGAACTGTATTAAACATTAAACAAGGAAGAGAGATAACACCATAAGATGTTTCACTTGTATAGGACTTGGTCATCTAGCCAAGAATTGCATGAATACAGGTAGATTGAAGATGAAAAGAAAGCAAAAGAAGATAACATTCAAAAGAAGATGAGGCAGCAATAGATTCCTAAATATTTTGGGGTTCAAGGTAGTTCAAGGAAGATTAGTATCAATTATCACCAAGTTACCTTCTCTATTGAATAAGGTTGGGTCATAGACTCTACCAAGCAAGGTCAAGAGTAACTAGTCACACATGTTTGGTTACTGAGTTACGAAGCATTCACTGAGTGATCCGAATAGATAGTGGAGGACAACCTATCATGGGCTACCTTTGTATCAAACATTAATGGAAAAGCTTTAACAAAAAGGTAGGAAATCAAAATCATTTTCACTGAGAATTCTAAGTGTTATTGTAATCAAGTGACTTCGAGCAGAATTTGCAGCAAATTTTTTAAAAGTTTTTTATCATAGGCTTCCAAGTAGCCATGGTAGAAGTAAAAAAGCAAGGAAAGGGTCAGAAATGTTGGTTTGAGGAGTTGAATGGAAAGCACTGAATTTAAAACTCTTATCAGCAATTGCTAAAACCCTAGATCCAAACAAAGCACAATCAGAGATCCCTCCTAAGGTACTACTCATGAATGATATCTGAACTCATTTTAAGTGTGCAATTCAAGAAAATGGAACCCTAGAGATGGATGATGCCCTAGGAAAATTGTGTGTAAATGGTGTTCTTAAACCCAAACATAAGCACTTGGAAGATAAGGGTTTAACCCACATTCCCCACCTACCCTGAAGCTTCCAAATCAAATGGATTAGATGCATCCTAACTTGAGTTCACAATGGTCAGTTATGGATTTAGCAACTAGTTTTGATCACTAAGAAGATGATTCATTACTTTAAGACCAAGTTTAGAGATGATTGAGACTATTATTACTGCATTAGTAGCATAATTTGTATATTGTATGCATCTAAAGTTGGCGAAGACTTTTACAGTATTTTAAAATTTTTGGTAGAACAAAGGTCAAAACCCAAGGTCAGATGGACTTAGAAAAGAAAACCCTAGTTGAGTGGAATGGTAGAGGTATGAAGATCAGTAGTGTAACTGATGTAGAACTAAAATTTGACATACATGTGATAGCTCACAAGATCTATAGTTCTATTTGTCTAAATACTATGTCATGTGAAGTAGTAGACTTGGCATACAAAGTTGTGAAGAATAATTTGTCATATGGTCTTGCAGATTTTTTGTTAAAGAAGTTTAATAAAAACATAGAAAGTATAAGGATATCCAAGAACAACCCTTGCAAATTCAGTTCATTATTGACATGCCTATTTTTCTATGTTCAAAAGTTTTTCCCTTTAAAAGGCGCAGTACTATGGAGAAAGGATGTGCTAGTGCTATATAAAATTAATGAGTATATTGTAGAAATGGGTGAGAATTTTGTTAGTATAATAGATAATTATTTTGATGTCTTCAAGGAGAAAATGAATAATAGATTAAGAATTCCCAAGAAATTGGTTGAAGATTACAAAGATGATGTTTGCTTCATGGTAGATAGTGACAATGTCTACATTCAGCTAGTGAAACCCAGATTTGTATGGGTAAAACCTCTTCCCTATGAGGTGAACATTTTTGAAGAAAGGATATAATTGAAGCCTTGATAAATGAACCCATTGATCCAAAGGCACCAAAATTTGGAACATAAGATGAGGTGAAGGCAAGAATAGAGCTTGAAATCAAGCTTCCATAAGCAGTTAATAAAGGAAAAAGGAGAATAGAAAAACTAAAAACCAACACACCTCTTATGTTGATTGAGGGTAAAGGAGAAGATGCAGAAGAAGAAGAGGATGAAGAGGATTCAAAAAATGAAGAAGATCCAATGAAGAAGAAAGACAAGGTGATCATCACAAAGCCATCTATAATAGTTTTTACCAGGAGCTCCAAGAAGAAAGGCAATAGAGTTGTCTTTAGCAAACCTCCTCCCAACTTCCAAGAAAGATTGAAATAGTTGGAAGAAGGTGCTAGCATAACCAACTTCAAATCATTAAATTATGAAACTAGGAAAATGGCTAAGAAGAAATAGGTTGAAGAATTAGTGCTAACCAAGATGGGAAAATAGAAGTATTCCCTTGATCAGATAACCTCATAGATCTTTAATGAATTATTAGAGAGATTAAAGCCAAGATGGTACTCAACTATGCAAAAAGAAAAGTATATCTATGAACAAGCCGTGAGGTAGTTACTATCAAGCATCACGAATGATGAGGTAAAAGAGTCCATAAAGAAAAATGAAGATAAGATGACTCTTAGATTTAATACTTGTTTCATTTTGCTAAAGGATATAGAGTATGTCGTCAAGAATGCTACAAGTATGTGGAAGAATGTTTATCACTTGCATAAACAAAGTGACTTCACAATAGAATTCAAGGATGATGACAATGATGATGAGGAAGAAGAGACATCCTCTAAGCCTACACATTTTGACAATGAAGAAGTTGAGGAAGATAAAAAGCAAGAAGCTACTAAGGAAGAAAAAGAAGATGATGATGAGATTGATCCTATGAAGATAGTAGCCATAGTCATTGCCTCACTTCTTCACTCTCCAAGAAAATCAGTAGCTACATCCAGTTCAGAGACAACTTTATCAAGTCTGATTGTGACCACAATAGATACATCAAATGTCCAATCACTCTTAACTCCCTCATAGCTCAACACATCACTGATAGAAGTGTCTACCACTTCATCTATCAAGCTGAAACCTCCCTTTTCTTTAACTCCCAACTCAACACCATCAATAATGAGTACAATATGTTCTAGTATTTTGTGTTCTTTAGTAGTAAGTACAATTTAGAGTTCTACAATTTCAGATTCTACAATTTTTGATACTTTTGTAAGTACATCAATTTTAGATTCACTAAGCATTCCAGTCAGTATTCCATCTATTGGTACTATATCAATTTTCACTACTAGTCCTACTATCTCTACAATTGTTTCCATTTTAGATTCAATGGCATTAAGTACAAGGACAATTGAACCTAAGGCTCAACCATGTACAAGATTTTTGAGTAGAGGAAAGGAGATAGAGGAGGATATTGACCTAGATGAGGAGAATGAGATTCTCAAATGGGATTTTGATAATGCCACTATAGATAAAATGCATATAGGTAGTCAACTCCTCCAAAAGAAGGCCAAATAGAAGAAATTGAGAGAGGAGAGAGATAGAGAATATAAAATCATTAAAGATGCCAAGAATATTTTGACTGAGGCGATAGGTGTTGAAGTTGATACTTCTCAACACATTTTATTTCAATTGGAAGAGGCAATCTAGAAGTTTAATGAGGACTTTAGTGGTCAAGATAAATTGATTGAGAAAGTAGAAAAGAAATTTGATAATAAAGTGCTTGAGCACATTGCTCAAAAAATTGCTATTTAGCAAGTGGAGCTTTCCTCAATTTTCACCAATCTTGAAACCTCTTGCACAAATGTAACATCAATTTTTGCAAAGTTATCTAATGTTACCAAGTTCACAAAGAAAATAAAGAGAAAACTAACAAAGATTGATGAAGATCTGAAGGTGAGTACATAGTAGTTGCAACCTGACCCTAGTTCAAGCTCTACACATCATATAAAAATCAGATTCTTGTCAGATATGCAAGTAGAGTTATTGAGAGAAGAAGCAAGGATCCAGTCTACACTAATAGATATTCAAAATGTGATCCTTCTCATCATGGATAAAATATAGAAGAATATTTCTTATCCAAAACATTGATTCATGACAATAACTTCTCCATTGTAAATCACATGATAGAACTCTCTACATATGTGCAAAGATTTGCAAGAAAATTGGGATAAGACTTTAGCAATACTTAAGGTACATTCTCATTTTATTTCTTATATTGGTGTCTACATGTAAATAAGTTTTGAATAAATCTTTGGCATTATTGTCAAAAAGGCGAAGAGATCGTATGTATGTATGGGGAGAGATAGTATGTTGTATATGGTGAGACAATAAAAGGGGGAGAGACACTTATTATGTATAGTGAGATACTTGTTATACTATGTACATTGTATAGGGCAGAATCATGCAAAGCAAAGGAAAGTATAGAATTTGCAGATATAGTATACTGTATATACGTACAAAGACAAATTTTGAAAAATCTCAAAAAAAAAAGTATTCCATACCAATCCAATATCACACTGTGATGTATATAAGTTTTGGCTGATAAGTGTTTTTGTCACTAATGCCAAAAGGGGAGATTGTTGACATTTAGTCAAGTTTTTTATTAGTGACAACACTTATTCAAATTCTATATAGCTACCAAGCTCATTGAATAGTCTATATTGTTTGCCATGTAATTCAGTAGCCACCAAGCTTTATAGTTCTTACTGAGAATTTCAATGGTTACCAAGTGAATTCAATTAATGTGAAGTGCAATAGTTCAAACCAAGTAGAATCAAGCAGTGTGAAGTCTCATAGTTAAACTTGAGCATTTCAATGGTTACCAAGCTTTGTAGTTTCTATTGATCTAGCAGTTGATGTAAAGAAAAGTTAGTGTTAAACTAGCTATGTGATGGTTAGTGTTTACTGAGTGCAATCATGGTAAACATGTAATGCAATTTCTACCAAGTTACACACTATCTACTGAGTCACCACGTAGACCAAGTTTGAGACTACTCTAAGACGATTAATATGGACCAAGCTTCCACTTTTCTCAAATGCATGACAATGCCAAGTAGTAACATTGGATGCCATGTATTAGAACTTCACCAAGTCAGTCTTCAGAAACTAAGTCTTTATTTCGGTTGACTTTGTAATATTGGTGTTAACTTGTATATTGGTTGACTTTGTAATTTTATAAATTGGATTAATATATATGTAATGTATTATATCATATCCAATGTATAATGATCAAGAAAGAAAGAATAAAATGATGAAAGAAAGTAAGTTTTGATGATGAAAGAGTAAGAAGGATGAATGTGTGAAGTAGAATCATGTGAATTTGAATCAGCAATAGACAAAGTGTATTCTAAGGAAATACTAGTAAAGGAGCAGTAGAGTCATATCTATCACATAAAGGTGATCAATACTTTAAAGAATATCTATTAGCAAATTAGTTGTAAGGAAAAGATCTACTATTTCATCCTAACAGGTGAACTAGTCCAAATCCTCTAACAAGGTAGACTTAATAGTCTTTTGTCAAATGTCTTAACCAAGTGCATACTTAACTCTATTTTTGTAAAACCTCTAAAAAGGTGGACCTAGTAGTCCTAATTGCTCCTAACAAGTTAGATCATCAAAAGTGATCATTGTAAGGCTTAACATGCCAACTTTATGTTGTAGTATTGAAGTTTTGTGGGTATCATTCCCACCCTAGTTTTAATTTCTATTTGGAAGGTTTCTGGGTCACCAAATTATTGTGTTCAAGTATTATGAATTTTTTTATGTTTTCAATTTTTCATGCATGTAGTTAGATCTAATTTAATGGATTAAATGATAATTGGATTATTGCAATTAAGATTTGAAGTTGGTAAATTTTTTGAGGTTACTGATTGACCCCTCCCCTCTTAGTAACCTAGCATAGTCTTGAATATTTGCAATGGAGAAATTCATGAAGCATCTTCCATAGGTCTATTCTTCCACTTTACTAGATATTCATAATAATCTTTTCCCTTTGTTCTCTTACCAACTCTTAGATCCAATATATGTTCAACTTCTTCAATTTTCTTCCTAGGATATTCCTTTGATAGAATAACTTCATCATTTGAATTATGCTACTTGTATAAATCAACAACATTGAATATAGGAGATATATCCATTTTATTAGGAAACTCAAATTTATAGGCATTTACACTGTCAAACTTCTTCAAGATCTTACAAGGTCCAAACTTCTTCATCTTTAGCTTACTATATGTTCCAATAGGAAATCTTCCTTTCTTTAGATGAACCATCACCTCATCACCAACTTGAAAATCATGATGTCTTCTAGACTGATAAACATTCTTCTTATACTTCTAATTACTTTTTTCTATCCCCAACTTCACCACCTTATGTAAAGACTCCATAAAATCAACAAATTTTTCTCCTACAACACTTCTCTTTTCTTCACCAGCACTAACTCTCAAATCTAATACTCCTCTAGGCTTTATTCTAGTAATAATCACAAAAGGTGTCTTCCCTATACTCTTATTCATAGAATTATTATATGAAAATTCAGCTTGTACCAATACCATCTCCCGATTACTTGGCTTATTCCCAACTAAACATATCAACAAATTGCCCAAGCTTTTATTCACAACCTATGTCTGTCCATCTATCTACGGATAGAATGTAGAACTAAACTTCAACTCAGTCCGTCCAATCTTTATGCAATCATGAGGAAATTTTTTCCAATGTGTCTCAAACACATTCATAACCATAAAAGGCATAACTCCACCAAAATCCAAGCTTGATGTTGCTGCATCAGAATCTCTAGGTAAATAGAAAAGTATGTCCAATACTTTGATGCCCAAAGAAAGATCTACAACCAAATTCATCTTTACTAAATGCTTCCACTTCATCAAAGTCAATAGGGGTAAAAGTACAAAGTTGTGTCACCTTTTAGGCTAACTTATCAAAATGACTAAATTTGAGTATTTCTATCTAAAAATTAAGTTTTCTCAAACACATGATCTTGATAAATTTATTCTAGCTAAGTTATATATGGTCTCACACTTTTCCAATTAGAAATGTCTATTTAATGCATGTTTTATACTAGTTAATATACAATTACTAAAGAAATAACATTATTTCAAAAAATTTGACATTTCTATAAATCTTACTATTTTTTATTATATTTTTTTAATAACATATAAACACCATCTTATAGAGCTCAAAGTTGTGAATCTTCTCATAAATATTTCATAGTATTTTAGTTAGATATAGTATATTGTAATTAAAAAATTCTACAAGTATGCATTTTAACACTCGAGGAGATGTCAATTTTGAGAAAGGAAAAAATACTAAATTAGATCAAAAAAATAAAAAATTTATATAACATTCTAGAGGAGAGAGTGCTCTTCTAGAATCTATAATTTTTCTTTTTGCTAGAATACATTTATTTTGAAAAATGTGGTGGGAGATGGAAACTATCGATTTGAATAAGTTAAAATTTGAATCATTATAAAAGAGAAAACATAGGTCTAAAGCCAATTTTTATTTTTGATTAGTCTAGCTACATATTTTATCTATAATAGCCTAAGATTAAAGGGAAAGAAGTTTATTTCCATGTAATTTTGTGGTGGGAACTAGACCCCTGATTTCTAGCATTTTTCAGCAACCAAAAAGTTATCTTTAAAAATAAGAAAATATATCATTTCTTATACGAAATAATTATTAAAAATTATAATCCTAAACTTCATCCATTTCTACACATTTAACTAGTTTATTTATTTTCAAATTTTAAATAATAATACTAGTTTATGTCATTGAAGGTGAATAGTTATACTTTTGTTAGCATTTTCCTTTTTAAAAGGGTGGCATATGTTTGTGCTTTTACCCATAGAAGAAATTTTAAAATTAACCATCTATGCTTTATCCATTGAAAAAATAGAATTTTATCCAACCAATCAATATACAAACTCAACTAAAAATTCATAATGCTCCATCTACAACTTGTCATCAACATCATCCATAATATCATCCTCATGCATGAAAATTAGATCAGTAATAATATCCAAATCATAAACCCAATCATTAACAATATATAAACTCAGATCCATCATACCAAAAGCATATAAATCCATAACATAGGAATCTTCCACCAAATCAACAGCAAATGAATCCACATCAGGAACATGCAACAATAAACCGATGTCATCCATATGTATAATAGTATATATATTCATTCTTCTAGAAACATGTAAATCAACATCATCATAAAAATCCACATTAGTAGTAACTTCCATATCCTTCAGCATCTCAGTAGAAAAATATAAGTTCACATTCATATCAATATGTAAATCCATATCAATAACACCTTTGAATCCCTCAACCATATTACTAGAAAGTAAATCCATCTTCTTACCACAAGCAACATCCATATCAATATCATTCATAACAGAATGAGCACATAACTCCAAATTAGCAACAACACTAATAGATAAGTCCTCAATCACATTCAATTCAATATTAACATCCTTCTATATAATAACATGCGATTATTTACCAACATAAGTCAAAATCTCCTATTTAGCAATCTCATTGCATGCAACAAGATGCTCTACAATTTCCATGTCAAATCTATCCTTCTGCTCATGAAAACCAAAAGATACTTCCTCCATTTCAGCAAAATCATCATGTACTTCATCAACATGTCTTCTTCTCTTCATAATCTCTTTAACTAGCCAACAAACCTTCTTTCTAATCCTCAGATGGCAACTCAAACTAGACTTTTCCAGATCATTAGTCCTATCATGTAAGTCATCCCAAAAAGATTCATATTCACCAAGATGTCTTCCATGATTTTGTGCTAACTCAATAGATTCTACTTTGGCTGCAATTTTTCTCAACATGCCCAATAACTCTGGATCAACATTTCTCCTTCCTCGAACCATCTTTACACATACAAACAATAATTGAATGGTGAGTCCTCTGCAAATGTAGGCCAAATCCACAGATCCGCCACCCTACACCAAATCACCAACTAGCTAGGACTTCCAAAATCAAAACCTTTCTCTAATAAACTTTACCCAACCAAATTCCTACTACAAACTACCTCAAACTTCAATGATCTACTTTCACACTTAGGAACAACTAAGCTCTAATGCCAATTGATGCAATGCTAATCTAGATGTACCCAAAAATGAGGTGATCTAGAAAATGAGCAAATCAACACACAATAGAAAATGAACAAGAGGAGAGAAATTCAGATCTAGAGAGACAATATTTAATAAATTCATATCAATAGGTTCACATCCAACATGCCCAACTATATAGCCTTCTAGGTTATGCCATTACAAAGAAGAATACATCTTTCAAAAAAGAACAAATCTCCAAACTTAAAATATGAACTTCTACCTCCAAGCCGCTCCACCTATGACTCCTCTACCAAACTTAATGGTTAAGATTCTACCCAATATCCTTAATTATACTAATCTAAGCCACAATAAAACCCAAAATGCTAGAAACTAAAATTAAATACTTGAAGAGCTACAAGTTGGCCTCCAACATAAATTAAATGTCAAGGAATTGATATCTAAGAAAAATCATGATATCTCCTAACTCTAATTGAATTAGAACTCAAACTTTGAATTATGGTTAGTATTTTAGGTTCTCTACAACCTCTTAACTATGTAACAGCTTATTCACCAAGGATAAGTTTGCATCCATCTAAAAAGTCAAGCACAGAAAATGGTCACATTGAACTAGTAGAAATTGATACTTTGAGAGAGCTATCATGTCTCTTAACTTATGAGGAATTAGATCTTGTGCCTTTGATAAAAGTAACTAAACTAGGCCCTCTTTAATCTCTAAAATAAGTATCCCTTAATTCATTACATAAGGTTATTTTCATGGTCTGCAACAGGCACCCAGAAACCAAGAAACACAGTTTTAGCAAAACATAGTTTCAATAGCAAGATAAAAACTGAAAACATGCAGTATAGTATTGCAACCCAGGGTGATTCTACATAAAATTTGATTGAATTATATATATTTTATCTTCACATCATATGAATATAGATATTAATAATTTTTTTAAGTTCATAAATCATGATGGAGGAATTGTTAGAGTTGGTAACATTGTAGCTTGTCATATCATAGGGATTCGATCTATTAACCTTGATGGAAAGACTAACATTGATGATGTTTATTTTGTTGATGGATTAAATAATAACCTATTTGGTAGTGGATATTTGGTTGATAAAGGCTATCAATTATAATTTAAAGAAAATATGCGCATTATCAAAGACAGAGATGGTAAGTTTACTAGAACTGAAACAAGATCTAGAGGTAATGTGTATGAATTAGACCCTACTGAAATGACTTGTTTACTTGAAAAGGTGGATATAAACTGGTTAGGGAATAGAAGGTTCTATCACATTAAATTTGAAAATATTTTGAAGGATATAAGGTTCTATCCCTTGTCTTTACTTCCAATAATCTACTCAACAGGGTGATTCTTTGTCAAAATCCTCTTTGTCAGTGTTCATTACAACTTCACCTTGTTCATTTATCCATTTTTTGAATATTTTATGAATAAAGCTAGATTGATATAAAAAGGATGCTCATATCAAGAAGGTATAGATTATGGAGAAATATTTTCCCCTATTGGAAGAATGGGAACAATAAGAATGTTCTTTGCTTCTAAAGTGAATAGGAAGTTCAAAGAATATCAGATAGATGTAAAGTCAAAATTTTTAAATGGAGAACTTGAAGAAGAGGTATACATTGAGAAGCATAAAGGATTTCCTTTGAAAGAATAAAAAGGACATGTCATGAAGATTGAAGAAAGCATTGTATGTTTTAAAGAAAGCACCTAGAACTTGGCATGCAAGATTGGACAAATATTTTGCAAAAATGGTATTTGCTAAAGGCAAAATAGATAGTAATTTTGTATTTGGAATAAATTGAGAGTGGATCATTGATCACTATGATATTTATTGATGACATAATCTTTGGAGGTAATGATGAAGCAAGTGATAAGTTTGAGGATGGAATAAATAATGATTTTTAAATGAGTATGATTGGTGAGATGAAGTTTTTCTTGGATCTACAAATTGTACAAAATAGTGATGGTATTTTTATATCAAAAGTTAAGTATTTAAAAGACATGTTGAAAATATTTGGCTTGGAAAGTTTTAAGCATGTTGGTGCATCTATGATAACTAGTCACAAGTTATCTAACAAAGATGAGACACCTACATTTGAGAAAAAAAATTATAGATCTATGATCGGAGGTATGCAATATCTGACTTACACAAAACTAGATATAGAAAATATCATTGGGATACTAGCAATATTTCAAGCTAATCCTAAGGAATTTGATTATGTAGTGGTAAAGAAGATATTTAGATATCTAAAGGGTATGCCTAATTATGGATTATGGTATTATAGATCAAGTGATTTCACTTTTTGTTCTTATATTGATGTGGACTGTGTAGGAAATGTGGATGATAGAAAAAGAACTAGTGGTTGAGCATTTTTCCTTGGAGGAAGATTGGTTTCTTAGCTAAGCAAGAAATAGGATTGTATTTCTTAGAGTATAGTAGAAGAAGAGTATGTAGCAACATAAAAAAATTTCAATCAGATCATGTGGATGAAGAAGATGTTAAAGGACATTGGAATATAATTTTTTAGAACCTATTATCATACATTATAATAACATAAGTACAATGAATATGTCTAACAATCTTACAATGCATTTTAATGCAAAGCATATATCGATTAAGTGTTATGTTTAGAGAGAGAAAGTTTTAGAGAAAGAAATCATATTAGAGTATGTAAGTCCAAAAGAGTAGATTATGTACACCTTTAAAAATACTTTACCTAAGGATAAATTTGAGTATCTGCAAGGTCTTCTTGGGTTTATGCCCCTACCTACTTTTAAGTAGATGATGTAGAGAGTACATGAATCTAATGGTACATAGCACTATTTTTTTACTCAGTCAAAGAAAGATGTGTGACTCAACCAAAGAAGGAGGAGATGCTCAGTAATCCAAGGAACTCGACATGCACTAGGAGCTCAATGATGCTAGGTATAGTGTTGATAAATAGCTTGGTCATTGAAGGGACTCAATTCTCAAAGGAGGAACCCAACATATATTGTGGCTCAGTTTGCACTAGGTACTTAGTAGTAGTATTGCCTGAGTTGGCTCGACCAATAAAAGGATTAGTTATACTCGAGATAGTTGTTGATGTTTAGTGATAGTTTCTAACACTCAATTCTATCTTGGTGTTTCTATTGCTGGAGTTGTCTATGAGCTAACTTTTTCCATTTAATTTGGGTTGTAGGTAGTTAATGAGTGTTGTAGCTAACTCGTGGCTTGCATAGACATATAATGTAAGGGCTTTTTTCAATTTGTAATGTCTAGAACAACTTGTGGCTTAGTTTGGTATAAGTAAGGGGTCTTGTGGAGTCTATAAGAATTTATTTGGAGGAGTGAGTGAGGATCATCCATTTTGGAGAAGAGGATGAACTAGTTGAGGACAAATTTTTGAGAAGGACTAGTAGCTAAGGCTTGGGAAATAAAGAGATTTCTTGGTGGGCTTGCAAGCACAAGTTGGGATCTTGCTTGGAGGTTTTTACTAGAGTATGGATCTGTACTAGCTAGTGTTGGGATTAGATATTGAACAATCTTGTAGTAATGTTTTGTAACTTCTATTGTATCTGGCCCTAACTAGGAAGGCCTTACAAGTAAACACATTGCATGTAAACAATTATTTTATGAATAAAATATTGAAAATTAATTTCAAATCTTGCATTGTTGTTGTGTTTCCACTATGTGGTTATTTTAGAGGATCTAGATTATCTCTAGTAGGTTTACCATTGGATCCTTGTTGCATTAGGTGGTATCACAAAATAATTGATCTTAAGTGTGTAGACCAAGCACTGAAATTGAGGAAATTTGCAATAGGACTTGAGTAAAGGCTAGAACTAAAGGTTGATCTTGTGGAGCTAATTGATCTTTTGGATATGTTTATTTATTGCTTTGAGCTTGCAAGGATCTTGGAAGATTCCTTGAAGAAGATTTTACCCTAGGATGATTGATGATCTTAGTGATGCTTTGGAAGAAAGGATCTTAGAGAAGATTAAAGAAAATTTCAAATTTGAGATGGCACTAATAAAGAATGATATGATAACTGACATCATAAGTAATATATGCGGTCTAACTTGGTATATGGGTATAGAAGATGGTTATGAGGAAGTTGCTAAAGAGTTTGAAGTTATTGGATTGAGTGGTGAGGACACAACTGGTCATGTTGAGAGACCTATGGGAAATAGGGATGGTCAGTTTGCTAGACCTGGATATCAGTTGAAGTTGAAGTATAAGATGGAGGTTTCTATAAGATGGTCAGTTTGCTAGGCTTGTTTGATTTGATTGGTGAATTGGAAGACTAATTTGAGCTTGAGGATATTATGGATCTAGTCAGAGTAAGGTTGGAACGAACTAAGATGAAAGGACATGCTACTCTTTGATTAAAAGAATAGAAAAGAGACAAAGAGGAGGAAGATGAAATGAAGATCACTAGATGGAGGTTGATGGTAACCAAGTTGAAGAATAAGTTCATTCCTACTAATTATGAGCTTGAGTTGTTCAAGAGGTTGCATAAATTAAACTAGAAATATATGGCTATGAAAGATTATACTCAAGAGTTCTAGAAGTTGACTATTTAGTCAGGACATAGAGAATTATCAAAGGAGAAGGTAGATAAGTACATTAATGGTTTGAGATTCAATATCCAAGATGAGGTTGGCATGTTGAAGATTGATTTGGTTGAGGATGCTTATTACTATGTCTTGAAGGTTGAAGATAAGTTTAAGAGAAAAAGTCAAGGTAACTCTAGAGGGACGAATGAGGATAGGTTAGAAAAAGCTAAACTAAGTGCAAAACATGAACCAAAGCCTATTGATTAGAAGAGAAGGATAGGTAGAGGTTAGTTTAAGGGTACTTGTTTTAGATGCTCTAAAGAGTGGCATAGGGTTTATGAGTGTCCGTAGAAGGCTTGTGATAGAGTATTTTTTGTTCTAAATGAAGATTGAAAACATGACAATCAACCTAAGCAAGGAGAGAATTTACTAGTTTAGTGAGTACTAATTGGTTAGAGGACACTAGAATCTTGTCAAGGGACTAGTTTGTTCAAGACTTGTTGTAAGTCTGGTGGTAAAGTCTCCAAGGTGATTATGGATGGTGGTAGTACTAAAAACCTTGTTGCTAAGGATATGGTTCAGAAACTTGGTTTGAGAAGAATGAGACATCCTTTTCCTTATAGGATCGGTTGGTTGCAAGGTGACCATGCTTTGGAAGAAAGGGAGCAGTGCCTTGTTGATTTCTAGATTGGGCAATTAAAATATCAAGAGTTTTGTGATATTGTGGACATGTACATTTGTCTTTTTTTTCTTGGTAGGCCTTGGTAGTATGATTGCAGGGTTGTGTATGATTGTATCAATAATATGTTTATAATTGTGAAAGGTGGTAGGAAGAATTCCCAAATTCCTTTGCAAAATGAAGACCTTTGTAGGAGCATCCTATGTATTGGCAAGTGAGTTAGGTTAAAGAATTCTTATAGGGTTAGATATTAGCATGGAAGGCAGACCTATAAAACACCATGGGTGGATGTTAGGAAGTAGAAGAAGATCAAGGGAAAAAGTGTACAAAGTGAGGACTTGGAGGATATGCATGTGAAGAACCAATTTGGTATTTATGTGTTAAATCCCAGAACATGTTCTTCCTATTATTAAGAAAATATTTTTGAACTTGGGGTGTTTGATGGAGGAGCATCATAGGCTTGTTAGCAATCCTACAGGATGGTGTGGTTTGGATTTGGAGTTGAGGGACTTGGTCAAAGAAATATTTGTGGCTCGATTAAAGGAGGAGATACTTGGTTATTGAAGGCACTCAACATGCACTGGGAGATCAATGATGCTAGTTGTATGCTGACCAAGTAGCTTGGTCATTGAAGGGACTTAGTCATCAAAAGAGGAACTCAATGTATATTGTGGCTCAATTTGAACTAGGAACTCAACAATAGTTTTGCATAAGTTTGATCTATTGATGAAGGGCTTTGTTTTGTTCAAGAGAGCTACTGATGCTTAGTGCTAGTTTCTAACACTCAAGCATGTCTTGGTGTCTATGTTGCCTAAGTTGTCTGTGAGCCAACTTTTGGCATTTAACTTGGATATTAGGTGGTTAATGAGTGTTGTAGTTAACTTGTGTCTTGTATGGGAATTTACTATAAGGGTTTATTTTAATTTATAATGGCGAGGATGACATGTGTCTTTGTTGGGTATAGGTAAGGGGTCCTATGGAATCTTTAGGCATTTAATCAGTGGAGTGAGTATCATCCAACTTGGAGAAAAGCATGAATTAGAGGAGAAAATTTTGAGAAGGTCTACTATTTGAGGCTTGGGAAACAAGAAAATTGCTTGGTGGGCTTGCGAGCACAAGTTGATATCTTCCTTAGAAGTTTTAACCAAAGTGTGGATCTAGAGTAGATAGTTTTGGGATTTGATCTTGAGGGATCATGTAGAACTATTTTGTAATTACTATTGTATTTGGCCCTAGCCTAGAAGGCCTTACAGTCAGGAAGATTACATGTAAACATTTATTTTATGAATAAAGCCTTAAAAATTGGTGTTAGATCTTGTATTTTTTGTTTTGTTTCTACTATGTGATTATTTGTAGGGATATAGACTACATCTAGTAAGGGTTACCTTGGATCCTCACTACATCAAGTGGTATTAAAGCACAATTGTTCCTGAGTGTGTATAATGAGTACCAAAGTTGAGATAGTTTGCACCAAGACTTGTGTGAATGCTAGAAGTGAAGGTTTATCTTATGCAGCTGATTGATCTTATGGATTTGTGGATTTATTGCTTTGTTCTTGTAAGAATCTTGGAGGATCCCACCAATAAGATTGGACCCTAGGACGATTGATTATCTTAGTGATGTTGTGGAGGAAAGGATCTCAAAGAAGATTAAAGCGAAATTCATATTTGAGATGGCACTAATGAAGAGTGATATGATAGTTGAGATCATAAGTGTCATAGCTGGTGTACCTCAGAATGTGGGTACTCAAGATGGTAATGAAGATATTGTTGAAGGCATTGAAGTTGTTTGATTGAGTGGTGAGGATAGAATTGATCGTGTGAAGAGATCTATGTGAAATAGGGCTGGCTATCTTGCTAGACCTTGATCTCCATTGAAGTTGAAGCATAAGATGGAGGTTTCCTATTTATCAGGTACTTTGAATCCCAAAGACTCAATTGATTGGATTGGTGAATTGTAAAAGTACTTTAAGCTTAAGGATATTGAGGATATACTCAAAGTAAGGTTGGGACAAACTAAGCCAAAAACACATGTTAGTCTTTGGTGGAAAGAATTAGAAAGAGATAGAGAGGAGGAAGGTGAAATGAAGATCACTAGATGGGGGTTGATGGTAGCCAAGTTAAAGGCTAAGTTCATTCCTAGTAGTTATGAACTTGATTTTTTCAAGAGGTTGCATTATTTGAAAAAAAAAGATATGGCTATAAAAGATTATACTGATGGGACCTACAAGTTGAATATTCAGTCTAAGCATAGAGAATTTTAAAAGGAGAAGGTATATTAGTACATTAATGGTTTGAGATTACTTATTGATGTAGTGCAATGAAGGAGAATTCAAAAAGGAGATGTTCAAATCCCCAACAAATAACCACACAATAGAAACACAACAACAAGAAACAATAATGCAAGTTTTGATACCAAGTCACAACTATTACTTCATAAAATAATTGATTACATGATTTATATGCCTAGCTATAAGGCCTTCCAAGTTAGGGCCAAAATACAAACAACAATTACAATATTAGCTCTATAAGATCCCACATGATCTGGATTATAATCTCAATCCCAACTAGTCTAGATCCACAACCAGATAAGAACACCAAGAAGAACCCACACTTGTACCCTTAGTTCAACCAAGCAATACTCTGGTTTCCAAGCCACAACTAATAGCTCTTTGAAGTTCCCATCTAGCCTTCATCATCTTCTCCAAGCTAGAATATAATAATAATGTCTAAAGACTCCACAAAACCCCCAGGTATACCCAACTAAGCCACAAGTTGGCCCAATTCATTACAAATTGAATTAAATCCCTTGCATTAAATATATGTTGAGCCACAAGTCAGCTATAATAGAAATTAAATGCTAGAAATAGATAATACTAAGAGGGCAGGGGGGGGGTGGGGGGGGTGAAATAGTATTCTACAAAATTTTGCCCACAATTAAATATTATTGATTAATTTATAACTTTCATATGAAAACAAACTAATAATGCTAAATATTGAATATAACTATGCACATTGACAACTCATAACACCATTATTTCTTAACTAGGGAAACCTTGGCCAAGGGAAAACCTTGGTGGGGATGATACCCACTAGATGATTCACTAAACAATAGGATCTTGTTAGGAGTTTATGAAGTAAGTAAAGTGTCTTGAGTTCTTTTTTAGAGGAATAGGCTTTGTTAGAAGCCTCAGCCCTATTAGGAGTTAATAGAACAAAAACATGTTGGATACAATTATCTAATTGTGTGTTGTCTTTGATGTTACACAAATGTCATACAAGTCATCTATTAGCACTTACTGAGCTTAGTTGGTTTTCAAGAAGATTTACAGTATCTACCAAGTGTTCTCAAACTTTACCTTATGGAGATAGTTGTTACTGAGCTTTCAAGGTTAGCAAAGGAAATTCAGTGTCTACTGAGCTTACTTGGTCATCAAAGGAAAATGTAGTAGAAAATAGTTCTTATTGAGCTCTCATGGTCAGTGAAGGAAATTCAATTCTTACCAAGTTCACTAGGTAGCCAAATGATTTCATAGAATTTGTAGTGTTAACTAAATTGAGATGGTTAACTCGGGAAATTTTTTCTAAAGCAGTGTTTACTAAGTAGAGTTGGTAAGTAGAGCAATTTGTTAATTTATGATTTAATGCTTAATTTTTTTAAGTATTATTTGTAGCTGACTACAGTAATGATTATAGTTGATTGTAACTTGTAATTGACCTAACTTGATAATCTGAATGGTATATATGAGAGGTTAAGTTACAAATTTTAAGTGTGATGAATTTCATGTGATATGAATGTGAAGGTGGACTAATTATTGCAAGAGTGAATTTTGAAGGATGATTAGAGATCATTAAGGAGTAGCAAAGATATATTTGATTAAGGACGATCTTATGGTGTAGAATAGAGATCTCTAGTCAACAAATTTAGCTGCATCTTATTCAGGTCATTTAATTTTTACTTTCTAACCATTGTAGGAGTGATTCCAAAATCTCTTAATAGAGTTGGTTTAACAACCATTTTGCAAATCCTCTAACAAGGTAACATTTCAGTTGAATTGTTCTAAAGACCTCTAACAAGGCCACTCCTAAAAGGGTGAATAAATCCTCTAATAGGGTGACACCTAATAGTGTGTTTTGTAAACCATTAATAGGGCTGGCTCCTAATAGGGTTCACTTCAGAAGAGGGAAAATTGGTAGCTAGTTACTTGGTGGTTTTTATCATATTGGGTTTCCATGTTAAATCTAGTGTCTCTTATGTTCATGTTATTTACTTTTGCATGCATGCTAATAATTATGAATACTTAAAGATTAGTACGAATTGAATCTACCAAGTTAGAACATTTTTGTGAATGTTTATCGAGTCACAGTAGTAAGTAACTTGTTTGACATCTAAAGGATCTATGGATTTTTTTTTGTGGTAACTAATTCATTCCCCCTCTTAGTTACTCCCTCTACATTTCCAACAATTGGTATCAGAGCTTTTGGTGCTTGTAGGAAAAGATTTCAAGTATCTAAGCTAAAGATTAGGATGTCTTATAAGAGAGAAATTCCAAGGCTTAACAGGGACAACTTCTCAGCATGGTAGGGACAGATGAGACTTCATCTAGTTTCTATTGGTTATATAGGGATGAAGTACCTTGATGCAGAATATGTAGAACTTACTAGCACATTATTTGTTAATGATATTGCTAAAAAGAACACTCACAACAACATGATGATAGATATTGCATCTACCCTAAGTCATGAAGAATTTGATGATAGCAAGGATTGTAAAACTACTTTTAAAATGTGGAACAAGCTAAAAGATATCTATGGAGGTGATGATAATGTGAGATGAGCCAAAGTAGAAAGTTTGAGAGGTCATTTTGATCAAATGAGGATGAGAGAAGATGAAAACATTGCAAAATATGTTGAAAGAGTTAAAGCAAGTGTTAGTGCAATCAGAGCTTCTAGAGGAGATATCAAGGAGGAAATAGTTATAAGTAAAGTTCTTAGAACACTACTTCCCATTTATGCAATCAAAGTTTTTGCAATTCAAGAAAGAAGATGTGAAGCAAATCATAAGATAAATTTAGAGGTCATAGTTGGAAGATTGACTACATTCGAGCTAGATAACTATGATAATTATGTTCTAGCTACCAAGAACATTGAAGCAAAATTTGAAGCCAAGCTTTCACTCAAGGAGAAAGGAAAGAAGATAAAGGATTCTCAATTAGATATTGAAGAAGAATCAAAACAGAGTTCAGATAGTGATGTTGAGGTGGTTGAAGCTCTACTAGAAAGGAAATATTCAAGAAGCAAAGGGAAATACAAAGGTAAGGTTCCTCTAATCTATTTTTCTTGTGAATAAATTGGACATATTATTGCTAGGTGTCCAAATAAGTAGAACAAGGATGAGAAGAAAGGTCACAAGTGCAATGGCAAGAAAGACTTCAAATAATTCAAGGACAAAGGTGAGAAAACATGTTTCATGGCTAAGGATTCTAATGATTTAGATGATGAAGAAGAAGATGAAATTGTTTACATTGCTATGAAGGATGAGTTTGATAATGATGAGGAAATGAAACTTATTTCTCATGGTGAGAAAAAATGATACATGGATTATAGATAGTGGTTGTTCTCATCACATGACTGGTGATAAAACTATGTTTGAACATTTTGAAGACTATGATGGTGGCAGTGTGAGGTTTGGTAATAATGAACCTTGTTGCATAAAAGGAAGAGGAAGAATCTCACTAACCAAAGAGCTTGTATGTGATAATGCATATTGGGTAGAAGGAATAAAAAAAAATCTACTGAGTGTGGTACAACTAATCAATAATGGATTCAAAGTGGAATTCATGCATGGAAAAACAAGACTGCTAGATGACAAAGGAAAACTGATTGGATCAAGCACTCAAACAAAATGTAACTTTTTTAATCTTGAACTTGGTGAATGTTCATGCTTTATTGCTCAAGTTGAAGAAAGTTGGTTATGGCATAGGAGGTTGTGTCATGTGAACTTTGATAACTTGGTGAAAATAAGTAAACTTAGGAAAGTAAGAGGCATTCCTAACATAAATAAACCTGAGGTTGGTCTATGCAAGAATTGTCAAATTGGAAAGATGGGAAAGACTAGCTTTAAAAGTAAGAACTATCAGTCTAAAGAAGTTTTAGAAATTGTGCATACTTATTTGTGTGGACTTATTGAAATTGAAATCTATACTGGTGAAAAGTTCTTCATTCTTTTTGTTGATGATTACTCAAGAATGATGACTGTCATGTACCCAAGAGAGAAATTAGAAGCATTTTAGAAATTCAAATGGTATTTGGCCAGAGTAGAGAAGGAAATAGGAAAAAGACTAAAATGTTTGAGGTTAGATAGATGTGGTGAATTTATTTCATATGAGTTCAATAACTTTTGTATTGAAAGATGAATCAAAAGGTAGGTTTCAACACCTAGAACTCTTCAAAAAAATGGAATAGTTGAAAGAAGGAATAGATAATGGAGAAACTTTTGCTCCTGTTACAAGATTGGAAGGTGTCAAGACCTTACTTGCATATGCTGCATACAAAGGATTCAAAATTTATCAAATGGATGTCAAGATAATATTTCTCAATGGTATACTAGATGAAGAGGTTTACATTGAACAACCCAAAGGTTTTTTTGATCCCAACAAGAAGGACATGGTCTACAAATTACATCAAGCATTATATGGTTTGAATCAAGCCCCTAGAGCATGGTATGAGAGATTGCATAACTATCTTATTTAGATTCATTTTCAAATAACTAATGATAAAAATAGCTTGTATATCAAGGAAGGACTAGATAATAAGATTATTTTGGTAGAAATATTTGTGGATGATACTTTGTTTACAGGAAATGATGATCAACGTAAAGAATTCTCAGAGCAAATGAACAAGGAATTTGAAATATCAATGTTTGGTGAGATCAAATTCTTTGTTGGTCTTCAAATTCAACAAAATAAGAATGGTATCTACATCGCTCAATCAAAATACATCAAGGAGATACTGAAAAAGTTTGGTATGGAAGACTGCAAACTAGTTGGGACTCCTATATGTTCTAGATTGAAACTTACCAAGGATGATGAATCAAAGGAAGTGGATCAGACATTGTATAGATCTATGATTGGAAAGTTGCAGTATGTAGTGCATACAAAACCTGATATTGCCCTTGTAGTTGGTAATGTAGCAATATTTTTAGAAAAACTAATTGAAAATCACATGATGGCAATCAAAAGGATCATGAGATATTTGAAAGGCATTGAAGACTATGGATTATGGTATAAACTTGGAGAAAATCTAGATTTAAAAGTGTTTACTAATGCAAATTGGGCAGGAAACATTGATGACAGAAAGAGTACAAGTGAAGGAGCTTTCTTTCTTGGAAAGAGGTTGATTTCTTGGACAAGTAAAAAGTAAAATTTTATATCCCAGTCCACAGCAGAGGCAAAATATGTTGTAGCAATAGTAAACTATTCAAATATTGTTTGGTTTAAACAATTATCGGAAGGCATGAAGATAGAGATTAAAGAACCAGTTGCCATGTTTTGTGATAATAGAAGTGCAATTAACATTAAAAATAATCCAGTGATGCATTCCAAAACTAAGTATATTGCTATAAAGTATCACTTTTTCAGAGAATTGGTGCAAGATAAGTAGATTAGATTGGAATATGTCTATACAAAGGAACAAATTACTTATGTATTCACAAAGCCTTTACCCAAGGATGCATTCTTGTATCAAAGAGGTAAGTTAGGGGTCATTACCCTATCTAAAGCTCACTAAAATACAATTTTAGTGATGCATCAATAGAAATAGAGTTGAAGATCTATCAGTTGATGCAACAAAGTAATGAAGAAATTGCATATGAATTAGTACTTAAGGTACATTGAAATTCATTTGAGTTGTGTTCTCCTTGGCATGTGTTGTCAAAGTGGGAGAGTTTACTAGGACACCTTTTTGAAATTTGCAAGAAAGAGATTGTATGAAAGAGGGAGAGATTACTATGAAAGAGGGAGAGTTTTCCTACAGATATCTGAAGTTTGAGACGTAAAATTCTAGAGGACGAAAACCTTCTACTAGAGAAAGTCTTGTTCTCAAATTTCACAATGCTATGACATGTTGTGTTGTCATCAATGCCAAAGAGTGAGATTGTTAGATACAATTAACCAATTGTGTGTTGTCTTTGATGTTACACAAATTTCATACAAGTCATCTATTATCACTTATCAAGCTTAGTTCATTTGCAAGAAGATTTATAGTGCCTACTGAGCATTCTCAGACTTTACCTTGTGTAGACAATTGTTACTAAGCTTTCAAGGTTAGCAAAGAAAATTCAATGTCTACCGAGCTTACTCAATCATCAAAGGAAAATTTGGTAGAAAACAATTCTTACCGAGCTCTCATGGCCAACGAAGGAAATTTAGTTCTTATCGAGTTCACTCAGCAGCCAAAGGATTTGGCATAATTTGTAGTGTTAACCGAGTTGAGATAGTTAACTTAGGAAATTATTTCTAAAGTAGTGTTTACCAAGAAGATTCAACCAGTAAAGGAATTTGTTAATTTATGATTTAATGCTTAATTGTTTTAAGTATTATTTATAGCTAACTATGGTAATGATTATAGATGATTGTGACTTGTAATTAAGCTAACTTGATAATCTGAATGGTATATATGCGAGGTCAAGTTGTGAATTTTAAGTGTGATGAATTTAATGTGATATGAATGTGAAGGTGGATAGATTATTGTGAGAGTAAATTGTGAAGGATGTTCAGAGATCATTAAGGAGAAAAAAAGCTATATTTGGTCAAGGAGGATCTAATGGTGCAGAATAGAGATCTATAATCAAAAAATTCAGTTGCATCTTATTCAGGTCATTTCATTGTTACTTTCTAACCATTGTAGTAGTGATTCCAAAATCACTTAACAGAGTTGGCTTAACAACCATTTTGAAAATCCTCTAACAAGGTAATAGTTTAGTTGGATTTTTCTAAAGACCTCTAACAAGGCCACTCCTAATAGGGTTAATAAATCCTCTAATAGGGTCACACCTAATAGTGTGTTTTGTAAACCTTTAACAGGGTTGGCTCCTAACAAGGCTCACTTCAGAAGAGTGAAAATTGGTAGCTAGTTACTTGGTGGTTTTTCCCATATTGGGTTTCCACATTAAATCAGGTGTATCTTGTGTTCATGTTATTTACTTTTGTGCGCATGTTAATAATTATGAATACTTAAAGATTAGTAACAAGTTAATCTATCAAGTTATAGCATTTTTGTCACTGCTTACCAAGTGACAGCAATAAGTAACTTGTTTGACATCTAAGGGATCTATGGATTTGTTTTTGTGGTAATTAATTCACCCCCCTTCTCAGTTACTCCCTCTACATTTGCAACAATACAAGTATGCAAGAAGAGCCCATTTCCCTAATATGCAATTATACAATTCAATTCTTCAAAAGAATAGATATATATTCAATACTTTCTACCTACTATATTTTTCACTTTTTTTGATTAGATATCAGATGCAGTTTAGATATCATAAATAAAAAATCTTGCATAGATCATATATATATCATGTAATTCATCATACATTAAACACTTATCTTCGTAGGATAAGATCTTTAGTTATACCTCTTTTATTCATAGTTCACTACTTCTAGTCAACCTTCATGCTTTCACAAGCTTAAAATAATATGAAATAACTTATGGAATACTATCCACATAGTCGGCTCATTATGACTTAGTAATTATTTCATAACCAAAATAATTCCTAAAGCTGTATAATCCAATTCTCTTCTATGCTTTATTTTGTATTATAAAATACCTACACTGGTATTTTAACCATACCTCATGTTGTATTTTCCATAAACACTTGCACACTAACATACATCATCATGATACTATTATAGAGCTTTCCTCAATTGCACATGATCTAACTCTCAATGAGTTGTTTGTGCACTTGGCATATTTCTATGTAGTACTACAAGCTATCTAACACTTAGAGACAATTTTCTAATTCTAAATACATATAGAAAATGTTGAATACATGTTACCATAAATGAAAACCTTCAGGACATCTTTTGGACTAGATTTCCAATAATCTCCCCCTTTGAAATTGATGGAAACATTTGGGAAAATTGGCTAAGTCCCAAAATGATGTCATACATAATCAATGCAAATAAAAGTAACTACACAAAATTGCCTTCAAAACATAATAATCTGATTCATGCTTCAATGGATCATTACATTCCTTATCATTCCTTTACATTGATACATAAGTGTACTCCCCCTTACATATACAAATTAAAACTATAAAATTTTCCTTTAGATATTATTTTCCCTTTGACATTAATGGCAAAGGTGTCAAAATTGTATCAACAAAAATTGGGTGGCATGTTGTTGATCAACTTGATATTCTAGAAAATCAATCTGCATATACAAATTTTAGTCTTTCCACTTCCTTCTTTCATTTCTCCTTAGCTGTATCTGAAATAGTAATTAGTGTGCATAGTGCATAAGATGCCACTTCAACTATGCTTAAGTCAGTATAGGAAAATTTTCCATATGAAGGCTTTGCTACAAATGCCTTTGCAAAATGTTGATCTTTGCTGAAATTTTTTCTCTAAGACCAGAGAATCTCTTTGCTTCCTTATCCTTATCATATTTCAAGCCTCTAATCACATCAGGTATATTCTCAACTTCTACTCCATAGTCCTCAATACTAGTCTCTAGGAGTTGTAACTTAGCAATGAGTGTTTTAACTTCACTCAACTTACCCTTTATTTAGCTCTCAAAATTAGTCAAGTACTTGTATAACAACATGCACTATCCATACAACATTTTTCCTACATCAATGTGCTTCCTCACTTCCTTGATGATTCCATCAAGTGACTTTATATCATTCCTCACATTAGTGCATACTATATTAAATAGTGTTGCATCATGTTTGGCCTATGCTTGTACTAAAGCTACCTCTACTAGAGTTGTGAATTCCTCATCAAAGGTTTTCACCAACTCGTTGGCCTTTGAATGAAAGTCTTGATTTGTTACAATTGTAGTAACTATCTTTTTCATTCTATCCAAGACTTCAATTAATTTCTTCTCCAAAGACTATACAAATTTGTTCTTCTCAAACAACTTGCTCAATAAGCTCATGAATCCTTTTTGATATTCATCATCTAATACTGGTGTTTATGGGCTAGCTACTGGTACTACAACAAATATAATTTTTGGGGTTACATAAGGTATGTCAACCTCATGCTATAACACTAGCTTCTCAATTTTTGAGTCCACATGTTTTGGATTGGGTAAGAATGTTGATTCTTGCATTACAATATTTTTCTTATCCTTAAGTTTAGAATCTTCCATTTTCTTCTCCTCTTCTTCTTTCTATTTTCTTTTATGCTTCCTTTCTCTTCTCATATTCTTCCTTTATTCCCTTTTCTTCTACTAACCTTTCTATTTCTTTCCTCTTCTCATCTTCTTTCTTCTTCTTTCTTCTTCTTTTTCTCCTCTCCATCAACATATAGTTTGGACTAAGTTATAATATTGCCAACAATAGTTTGGCCATAGGTTGTAAATGGGTTTTCTTTTGTGTCCACAGTTATGTGTGTATGATCCACTTGCATGGATTCAATACCCATAACAATGTGCAGTGGTGAAAGTGCATGTTGTGTCTCCTCTATTTCTTCTTCTTCTTCACTAGAAGGTGCACTTGCTTGTATGTAGAGTAGGCTCATAGTTTTTGACTACACACTTACCTTTGACACTATGTTTATGTATTTTACAATTGCATCCTCTATTTCTTTTCTAGCATCTTCATAATTCCCTCCCATTAGAAGAATTTCTCTTCTTTTATTCCTTAGCAAGGGCTCAATACCCTTCAAAATTATGTTTGAAACCTTGTTAGAGTCAACTTCACATAGTTTATTTATCATGGTGATTCTCATGTTCATATCCTCTTCCAATACTCTCTTCTTTGTATTTATAATCCTATTATATAGATCTTCTGGTATCTTCTTCTATATATTCTCAAATTTCTTATATCTCATAATCATATTTCTCACTATGGCATTTTATAGCTTCCATCTATCCATATTAATGTACAAGTTATAGTACTTATTCAATTGAAAAAAAGTATCATCATTTATTATGTACATGTTAAGGTTCTCTATGTTTGGTTTCCATGCTCTTTTTCTAGTTGTAGTTGAAGTACAAGCCTATGTCTAGCTTCATTCTTAGAACTCTCATATTCACTTACTTGCATTGTCTTCCTCCTCTTACCTAGTCCACTAGTGGTCTTCTTAACCCTTTTCTTTGGTAATGGTACATGTTCTTGCTTCACCTTCACGAATCTCTCTAATTTTCTCTACACAACAAGTGCTTCCACTTCTTTATTCCTTCTTGGCTACTCTCTTCTTGACCTTATAGGTTACACTTGCATAGCTATGGAATAAGGTACTTTTGCACTCTATTTAGCAATGGTTAACCCTTTTGAAGTTCCTACAAAAACAATTGGAGTTGATTTTATCAATTTCAGACTGCCCACTTGCTCTCATTTCCATTGCAATGCCTTTGACCTCATTGAATTCCTCTCTAGTCATTTCTAATTCTATAAGAATGAAATTTATCACATTTTCTACTTTCTTCTTGCTCTCTTTCTTGTGTAAGTCTAATTGAACTATTCTCATTTTCTCCTCATAAGTTCCCCATTTAGGCACTCTTTGTCCTTCTCTGACTAGAGTATGACCTGCACATACCCTTCTATGAGCTCTACACTCATCTCATATCCCATGGGCTCTATGAAATTTACCCTTGGTATCACATCTTCGATACAAGTTTTATCAGTTTCCACCATGAAGCATATTTCATCTTTATATTTCTCCACCATGGAGGAAGGTATTCTATGCCCCTATGTCATTTCTTTCTAAAAACTCTTCATCATCATTTCTATTTCATTATCTTTGACATTCTTTAACTTTGATCTTTAGCATTCAATCAGCATCTTCATTGTGCACTCACTTCTATCCCAATTTATCATTCTAGGAAACTTCTTTGTAGCATAAAAGAATAAATGATTAGCAGGGGCTCAAATCTAAAAATTGCACTCTTTTTCTTCTTCAAATTTGCAATATTATTTAGCAATAGCAATCTGATAATCACACACAAATTAAATTTTCTCCCTAGAATTTCCATTACATGAGCTCATGCAAAAATCTAGCTGGTACTAAGTTAACCCTTGATCCATGGCTGAACTTGTACCTTAATATCTTGCTTAGTAGCTTTACTCCTTTGTCTTGAATGGTGTCAACCTTCATGTTTCTTCTATCAAACCTTGTGTTTAGGTTTGTCTCAACCATCTTCCTCACATTATTCTCATTGATAAGGTTACACCTCCCTTTACTCAATCCTATGGCCTTATGAATTAGGTCATTATCAATAACTATATATCCATCAACTATCCATAAAAAATGATTGTGTAGCCTACTTAGAATAATTTGGTTCTAATCGTGATTATCAAACTCCATATAAAACATATACTTCACTAGATTTAAGCCATCTAGGTGTGCATACTTAGACTTCATGTTTAGGTCATTGTTACACATTTTTCCCAAATCTTGATGAATATCATCATCACCTATACTTTTGATCTTGGAGTGAATATAGCTTTTGATATCCTCAACATGAAGCACATTCTCCCAAACCTACACAAATGCGACCAATAGATTATCCAAAAGAAAAACAAATGGATGTTTCTTAAACACATACCATGGTCTATCTCTTACATCATACATGGCTTGACTAGACACTAAAATTGTAACTATAAACATTGAAAAACTATATTCAAACTCTCTAAAATACCTTAAAATCTTATTTAGGGCTTCTATAACTTTTCACTTCACAAACTTCTCTTTTTACTTCAATTTGTTGTCAAATTGCTATTCAATTCACTAAAGATGCTTCACATGAAGAAATGGTACATACTATCTTGCTTGTGATCATTAAATAATTTCAAATCACACTACACATTAAATGTGCACCTACCAAAAATTCAAATACTATCTCTATTTACTAGTAAGCTTCTTTTCTAGATTCCTTCTCATTGAGATAATATCTAGACATCTACACTTGACCATACTTTTCTCTTTGTGTCCTTAACCTTTTGTTAACTATATAACTTCCAACTCTCTCTTTAACATCAGTTCTACCCAATTGATGCACTAACTCTTCTAAAATTACTTTTTTTAGGTAGGATGATGTTGGAATACTTTAGAATAACTTTTGGTGGGGGGGAGGGGGGGGATCAGTTATCCAAGGTCCAGATGTATAAATAAAACTTTTCACAACTTAATGAACCCATAAAACATTTATACTCATGCATCCATAAGATTATGCAATCAATTAGCACTTATAGGTTACTATCAAATAAACTTGTGGAAATGTAAAGTATGAAACAAAATAGATTCATCAACACATTTGACACAATGATTTATGTGGAAACCCAAATTGGGAAAAACCACCAATAACATGCTACTCTTTTCACTCTTCTGAAGTGATGCCCTATTAAAGGAAATCCCTATTAAAGGTTACAATACACACTATTAAATGTAACCCTATCAAAGGATTTATACCACCCTATTAGAACTGAGCCTTGTTAGAGGAATTTATACCATTCACTTGGAATTTCACCCGATTAAAGGATTTGCAAATGACTGTTAGGTCAATGTTAATCTAAAGGATTTATCCTAGACTAATACAATTGTAAAAGAGTAACAGTAAGGCTTTGATATGATACAACTTACAACTTCATTTGTAAATTACAAATCACTATTTAGTCCTCAATTCTACTTGGCTTTCATATTTTGTAGCTCTAATAGCTTGTTCAGCCTTCAAACATTCATCTCCTTAAGTCTTCTTGCTTAACATGCCATTGCGGACTCTTCTCTTAGATTACTTGATGAAGCAAAACCCTTGAGTCCATGTCTCCCTTAGGTTCTCACACATGACAACCTTGCTTCATGACCAACCATTGCTATAAATAGGAAATTATGATATTTTGTTGCTTATTCTCCATCATTCAATTTAGAGTCTAGATGGATTAAGTAGCATACAATGTATGTACCCCATATCTCATATCTCTTCTAGAAAATCCTACTATAATCCACTTTGAATTTGCCTAAAAATAGTTTACCTTGAATTTCGTACCACCAACTCATCAACTTTATCTATCACTTGGTTCACATAATCCAAGAAAACAAACTTGTTAGCTTAAATTCATCAAATTCATGATCTATTAAATAATGTAGCAACTCAACATCATCAAGCTTCTAATGTTCAACACATTTTGCATTGCTCAGCATCCACTATGAAATTACTTAGAACTAAAGTTTTCTAGTGCTTGGCATCAACTAAACTTTACTCAACATCCACTATTTTGCTTGGCATGTACACTAGAATAAGAATTTTCTTGGCTCCAACTAATTTTATACTCAGCTTGCTCTGACATTTCTCAGCACCTACTATCCACTCGGTCAAGCTTGATAGTCAAACTTTGTATAACTTGTTCTTCCAAAATTTCTTAGTGTATCTAGCCTTTGTAACCTTAAATGGATTACCAATACATCATGTCCTTACTATCTTAATTGATCCTTGTACTTCATTACATAATCATAACTCAACCTTTCTTATAGGTTCTATTGTTACATATGTTGATCAAATCCTCTTCATCAATCAAATAAGTGATAGTAATTGAATCTTATAAGTAGTTGTCTTACCACCGAATAGCAAGTTTGACATCAGTAACAAAACAATGATTGAAACACATAGTCTTCTTCAACAATCTCCATCAACAATGAGCTTTCCAGTTTGATCTCAACAATATCCCTCTTTGGCATTGATGGCAAACCAAAATAATTAACTAAATCATTCAAATGGTAAACACCTTGTTCAACCAAACTAACTAGGTTAAAATAGTAAGAGAATATTAAAAAGAAAAAAATTCCTTGTATTTAAATCTCTCCCTCTATCAACAACTTCCATCTTCTTATTAGGTTACAAAATTCTTTCTTATAACTCCCTCTTACTAGGTAAATATTAAGATTTCTCTTTCTTTTCTCTCCTAATCAACAACCATCTCCTTGATTAGTAAAACTCTCCCTCTTTGACAATAATCTCTTGACATAATCTTTCTCTCTTGATCAATCAATCTCTCTTGATCAGTAAAACCCTCACTATTTAAAAGTAATGCCAAAGACTTGTCATCTTTAACATGATAGATATAAACTTTTTCAATTTCCTTAATTTCTCCATCTATTACCTTACTTGTGACTTATTTGAAATTTTAGCTCTTTGATTACTTTAGGCAGATCCTGAAGTAAGATCCTCTACATCAATGTGTAACATATGGTCATCAGCATGTTTGATGTAGGGAACTTCTCTTGCTACTTAGATAGCCTTTGATAGGGGTATCATCCCTAGTTTACCTTTTAGATACTCATGAGCATCCTTAGGTAATGTTTTTGTGAATATATTAGTAATTTGTTCCTTTGTGTTGACATATTCCATTTCACCTCTTTATCTTGAACTAACTCTCTCAAGTAATGATACTTGATTCAATGTGCTTAGTCTTTGTGTGCATCATAGGATTCTTTGATATATTAATAGTGCTTGTATTATCACAATAAAGTATCACTAATTCTATGATATCTTCCTTCATACCTTTGAGTATCTATTTGACCCACAAAATGTTCATACAATTTGTAGCAGCAATAACACATTTAACTTTAGCAGTAGATTGTGAAGTACAATTTTGTTTCTCGCTAGTCCATGTAACTAGTTTCTTACCTAAGAAAAATGCTCCTCCATTGGTTCTCTTTCTATCATCAATGCTTTTAGCCCAACCAACATCAGTGTAGGCTCTCAATTCAAATTTTTCATTCTTGTTATAGTATAGAACAAGCTCTTTTGTTGCTTTCAGATATCTCATTGTTCTCTTTATGGACATTAAATGATTATCCCTTGGATTGTAGAGAATATTGCAAATATCCCTATAGATATTGAAATATTAGGTCTTCTATGTACTACATATTGTAATTTACCAATCATAGTCCTATACAATGTTTGATTAACATCAGTTGAATCATCATTCTTTGACAACTTTTGTCCTATCACCATGGGTGTACTTACTAGTTTGAAATCCTCTAATCCAAGAGTTTTCAATATTCCTTGACATATTTTCACTAAGTAATGTATGTACCATATTTCATACGATATACTTGCAAACCCATAAAAAAATTAATATCTCCAAATATAGACATCTCAAATTCTTGCTTCATCTGATTTGTAAAATCCTTACATAAAGCATCTTGACCTTCAAATATGATATCATCAACAAAAATTTCAAATAAAAAAATACCTTTGCCTTTCCCTATATTCATGTACAGATTGTTATTATCATTATTCCTTTCAAATCCAATCATCACAAGATAATTATGAAGTCTCTCATACCATGCTTTTGGTGCTTGTTTCAAACCATATAGAGCCTTGTGTAGTCTACATACCATGTTCTTATTGTTAACATCAACAAAATCTTCTAGTTGTTCTATGTAGACTGCTTCCTCTAATATACCATTCAAAAATGTAGATTTAACATCCATTTGATAAACCTTGAAACCTTTGTATCCAGAGTAAGCAAGTAAAGCTCTTACACCTTCCAATCTAGCAAAAGGGGCAAATGTCTATCCATAGTCAATTCCTTCTTCTTGTGCATATCCCTTGCAAACTAGTCTTGCTTGGTTCCTTCTGACTTAACCATTTTTATCTAGCTTGTTTCTAAATACTCACTTGGTACCAATCACATTTTTGCCTTCTAGTCTAGGAACTAGACTACATGTTTTTCTTTTCTCAATTTTTTCACTCTCTTCTTCCATGGCTTTACTCTAGTCATCATCTTCTAAACTATCTCTCACTAATTTGGGTTCTTTCAAGTTCAAAAAACATGTATCATTTCTCAATCTGTTTCTTTTCATTGGTCTAGCATCTTTATCTCCAATGATTTTGGTAGTAGGCTGATGTCTTTTGATGCACTTAGATAATCTTTGTTCAACTCTGATTTCTTCATTTTTTCTTTCAACTTCAAACTCACTATGGTCATCTCTATCAGGTAGCTTAGTATCTCTTTCATGTACATTAACCTTAGAATTATAATTTACATCCACTTCATTCTATAACTCAAAATATGAATGTGGCTCAGTTCCTAAATGCAACTCAACATTCATAGGGTGTGACTCAGTAGTCACTAAACCTTGTTGATTTGTAGCTTGATTTACAACATCTTCTTTAGTAGGCATTCCTTCATAAAAGTATACAAATGATTTTTATTCTTCTAGTTCTTTCATAGGTCTAGCCTCACACACTTCTTTATATTCATCAAAATTCACATTTACACTTACCACAATTTTGTTAGTGTTAGTAATTAAACACTTATAAGCTTTATTTCCTCTAGAGCATCCTAGGAATATTCCTTCACTTTTGCATCAAGTTTACCATTCCTAACATCTTTAAGAATTTAACGTTTACTTCCAACTATCTTAAAGTGTTTTACATTGGGTGAATATCCATACAATAGTTCAAAAAGTGTTGAAAGAGTACCTTTCTTGATTTGCACATAGTTCAAGGTATAGATAGCTATACTTATAGCTTCTCTCTAATATTTTAAAGCAACATTCTTCTCCATCATGAGTGTTCTATCACTGTCCATTATAGATCTTTTCCTCCTTTCAACTATTCCATTTTGTGGAGGTGTTCTAGGGGTAGATGTCTATCTTTTGATTCTTCTATCATTATAGAACATCTCAAACTCATTTGATGTGAATTCTCCTCCTCTTCTAAATCTCAAACACTTTAGACTTATACCTATTTCCTTCTAACCTCTTTCTAAGTACCACTTAAAAATTTAGAAAGAATTAGAGTTTTTGTTTAAGAAATATAATTGTCATCATCCTAGAATAGTCATCAACAAGTAGCATAATGTAATTATCTCCTTTATAGCTTTGCACATCAATTGGTCCACACAAGTTAGTATGAACAAGCTCTAGTATTTCTTTAGTGGTATAAGTTTTACTCTTAAAACTTGACTTTGTTATTTTTCCTAACTGACATTGTTTACACATTACATTATCAAGATTCTTCAATTTAGGAAAACCTCTAACTTTCTTTATGTTACTAATACTAACCAAGTTATCAAAGTTAATATGACATAACTTCTTGTGCCATAGCCATCTGTCATCAAATTTTACAACAAGACAAATAACATCCTTGATATCAAGATAGAATAGATTACTTCTATTTTGATCACCCTTTCTAGTTAGTTTCCCATTTGTCTCATATATCTTAGCAATCTTGTTTTCAAACTCAACCTTACATCCTAAATTATTTAGTTGTGACACACTCAAAAAATTATAATTAAGTCCTTCAACATAGTAAGCATTGTCACATCAAATCTGATCTATGAGTTTGAAAGAACCTTTTCCTTTTATCAAACATGGTGCATCATTACCAATTCTTACTCTATTTCCATCATAACAATTCAGGGTAATGAACTTACTTTTACCTCTAGTAATGTGATGTGAACATCCACTGTCAATGATCCATCTATCATTCTTGGTCACACAAGTCACAAGTGTAGTTGCCTCATCTTCATCAGATTCATCCTTAATTTCAACATATACCTCTTCATCATCATGTTCATCAAAATCATCCTTTGTTTCCTCTTCAACAATGTAGAAAAAATTCTTGCCTTTCTCTTTGTAATCTTTGATGTCTTCATCTCTTCTTCTCTTGTTCTTGTCACCGCCTCTATAGTTCTTCTTCTTTGGGCATCTAGTAGCAATATGACTAACCTTATTGCAATTGAAACAAGTGATGGGTAACTTACCTTTGAACTTGCCTTTACCTTTGTGGATTCTTCTTGCTAGTAAGACTTCAGGTTGTTTACATCCTCCTCATCTATATCATTGTCACTAGAAACATACTTCTTTTTCTTTTCCTTCTTCTCATCAAGTTCCTTTAATGATACCTTGTCTTTGAAAGAAGATTCAATCTTTTCAAGTTTTTAATTGTCAAAGTTAGATAGCTCAAAAGTGGCAAGTCTACCTACAAGACCTTCAAGTGATAGTTTATTCCCTAGAATACATCTTAGTTCTTGAATTTCAAAAATTATAATAGCATATATAGGCAATAATGTCCTTAAAACATTTCTTATTATGGTATCATCATCTATATTACTAGTAGCTCCTCTTATTGTATTAACAACTTCTTTTATCCTTTCAACATATTAAGCAATATCCTCACCTTCTTCTATTCTCATATCATCAAACTTACCTCTAAGAATTTCAGCTCTAGCTCTTCAACATTTTCATGTCCTCCATAGATAGTGGTTAGGGCACCCCACATTTTCTTTGCATTATCAAGACCTTTGATATCATCAAATTTTGCATAACTTAGGGTAGAGGCAATCTCTAGCATTGCTCGGTTGTGTTCTTTCTTCTTCTTCATATCCTCAGTAGTAGGGGCACCAACAAGATTAAAATGCTCCATAGAAATGGTAGATTGTGCATGATCTCAAAGTCCTCCAAGGTGTAGCTTCATCAAAAAATTTCATGCAGGAAAGTTATCTCTATTGAGATTGGGTACTTTTCATTTTGACATCTTGATCTTTGTGCTTATAGTACCTTCAAACTAGTCCTCTTAAGCAACCTAGCTTGGATATGAATTGCTGGAATACTTTAGAATAATTGGGGAGGGGTGAATCAGTTATCTAAGGTCTAGATGTATAAATAAAACTTTTCATAGCTTAGTGAACCCATTAAACATTTATACTCGTGCATGCATCCATAAGATTATGCAATCCCTTAAAACTTGTAGGTTAATGTCAAATCAAATTGTAGAAATGTAAAGCATGAAAAATAACAGATTCATCAACACACTTGATACAATGATTGACGTAGAAACCTACTTTGGGAAAAACCACCAGTAACATGCTACTCTTTTCACTCTTCTGAAGTGATGCCCTGTGAAAGGACTGTTGGTGTTTTGAAACAAAACTATTTCAAATTACCTTGATGAGAACAAGGTAAAACTAGGAGTACCTACTTCCCATCTTCAACATACCATTTTAGAAACTGAGCCAACTATAAGGCTAGACCCTTCTTCTACTTTAGGCTCTACAAAACCTAGGTGGGTGTACCTAAAATTCACTTATATGGTACCAATGCTAAAATATAAACCTAATTATTGAAAGTAGATAAAATCCTTAATCTCATATACTTATGCGATAACAAAGATATGTAGTAGAAAATTGCAACTCTACGAAATCCACAAGCTGAGTAACACTTTTAAGTTCTTCAGCATGAAAAGGAATAACATTTGATTAATGATGTTGATTTCTAGCAAAACTCCAAATATGCAGCAATAAGAACAAGTTGTGCCTTATTAGGAAATTCCATGAATCAAATACATACATCTATGATATCAATGACATATTCATATTGACCTAGACCTACTACCATGTGGCGCCCAAGCGCTTTACTACTTTGCCTAAACTTTGTGCATCTTCATGGAGTGGTAATGTGCCAGTCATCAGATCTTGAATCTTTGCCTAAACTTAGAAGAGAGAAAACATTTTTAAACAATTCCAACTCTTTACAACAACACTATGAAACCTAAACTAGTTGAATTGATTAAAAATAAAACTCAGCAGCAATACAATCTACATTCAATCCTTCAAAGCTATTGTTGTCCTAAATAGAGCATCACTAGGAAACATAAAACCTTGGATGTAAAATTGAATATGCTTAATTTATCAAAGGTTTTCAGCTCCATAATTAAGGCATTTACAACCTTTTTCCCTAGTAGAGTCACCATTTTATTGGTGTTTTGAAACAACATAGTTTCAAATTACCCCAATGAGACCAAGATACATCTAGTGGCAACTACTTCCCATCTTCAACATACCATTTCAGACACTAGGCCAACAATAAGGCTAGACCCTTCTTTTAGTTCAGGCTCTACAAAACCTAGGTAGGTGTACCTTAGATTTACTTATATGGCACTGGTGCTAAAATATACAGTTAGATATTGATAAAGTAGATAAAACCCTTAATCTCCTATAGTTATGCAATAACAAGGATATGTGCTAGAAAATTGCAACTCTATGAAATTCACAAACTAAGTGAGGGTAACACTTTTTAGCTCTTTGAAATGAAAGGAGGAAACATTTGACTAATGATGTTTATTTTTAGCAAGACCCCAAATATGCAGCAATAAGAACAAGTTGATCCTGTAGCTGATCAGTTCCTTAGCTATTGGTAAATTCCATGAATCAAACATGTACATCTATCATATCAATGACATATTTCACACACCAAGATATCAGATTTATCTTATCACTCTATGATCAGACATCATTGTTCATAAATACCTCATTCTTATGAAGTATCCTTTTCAAAAAACCAATAATACTATCAAACACATCAAGCATTTACTTGGCCCTTTGTTTCAATAGAAAAACATATCAAATATACAACCTTACAGGGATGCAAATGGGTCTCAGTTCTTTGTCCCTAAACCACATAAGATTGCAATTTATAGAGATTGGAGACAAGAATTAGAATGAAACTATGGAGATTCCAACTCATTTGTATTCATTTCCTTGAAACTATACATTTAGATGCATGAAATTAAAACATAGAAATGCTTAACATACAAGAACTAGTTGTATTATCTTCGCTACTATTTTTCATACAAGAGAAAATATGTTGAAGAAAATTGTAGAATCATAATGATGAGAAGACATCAAGACTAGAACCCTGGTTTCAAAAATCTGAGAAAACTCAAGATTGGAACACACATGGTATCACAGTAGTGAGTCTTTTTTCTCTAAAACTAGAATGAACCCCCATAGTAGATGAGAAAGAAGAAGATATAGACAAGGAATGAATTCATGGATCTAATCTAAAAATGAAATGTATCCACTTGAAATTCCATCCTCTACTATTATAAAATATCTCTCCTTTTTCTACCCCTGAAATCTGATTTAGTTCTCATCATTCTTTTGTAACAAACTTGGAAATATCTCATATGAAAGATGAAAACCCTTATGTTTCTCAAACATCTTAAATGCATCATGAAATGCTGATAAAGACTAGATTCAACTGACTTGAAGGTGACCAAACTCACCTGCAAGTACATTTATTCTGCCTTTTATGCACATTGAGCTCATTATCCTACTAGGAATCACAACTAAACTTTGATAGTTGAATATAGTTGCAAACTAGGAATCTAGGGGAGAACCTCAAATAACCTGAATAGATAGCTTCTTGTGGAAAAAAAACTCCATAAATGGAAATTTCATCTCCTAATTTTGATGATATATTGAAGTGCATATTTTGGGCAAAAATCATACCTTTGGTCTGCATTTGAAAATCAAGCCCCCAACTCTAGTTTTGCATATTAAAATGCAAAAGTGTTGAAATTTAAAAAAAACTTTATAGTATAAACTATAGGTTTTTTAAAATTATAACTTTGATTCTTTGAATGCCATTTCAAAATTTTAATAAAATATTAAAAGAAGGAATATTTTATTAATTTTCAACTCTTCTCCTAAGTCCACATGGGCACTAGATGTGTGCCATGTGGAACCATACTATTGGTCTAACCTCAACACTGCATTTCCACGTGTCCTCACCCAATTCACCCACACTACCATAGCTTCCACATTAGCACTTAGGCATTGCCACCTCAACAGGCTAACTTGGACTTCCACATCACCTCCAACCTAGACCCACTACCACATGGCACCCAATAACTTTACCTCTCTGCCTAAACTTCACACATCTTGGTGGAGTGGTAATGCACCAGCCATTAGATCTTGCCATGTGGCAAAATCTGATGCATCCATCTTGAGCACGTTGGTCACCATGTGTCCTGCGATGATTTGTCATTGTATATTCCATGTGTCAAACTCCATATCATCTAATGACATTAGTGCTTTTTTCAAAATTTAACTTTTTAACCTCCACGCTGGCCAGTTAGGACCCACTCGTACTAGCTTTGCTTTTGGAAAGGCGTGTCTTTTCAGACACTTAGTTATAGTGTGCTATTGTATTTAAAATACATGGGAAAAATTGTCCCTCTCCAATGTGCAATTAATGTTTTCTATTTTATTTTTCTCTGCTCATCCTTTACTTCTACGACGTCTACTCTATAATTGGTCTTGGTTGGCCCCAATGTCTCTTGCCTTGGCTTTCTTCAAGTTGTGTCTACCTCTTAAAAAATAAAATGCCTCCCCTATTCCACATATTCTCTCCTTTCCTATTTTTAAGAAATAACATATGTGTCACCCTTCATTCTTTTTGCTTCTTTAAACTTTGACTCTGCCTTCAACTTTTTAGACTTGGATCACTCAACTTCCTTTGAGCTCCATCCATCTTATGTGCCTTCATTCTCTGTGGTAGCTTCCTATATAATATATATCTTTTGTCACCTCTTTTTGATGTGAAAGCTCCTCAAAGGTAGCTCCCCTACAACTTCCTCCTCATTGGCATACAACCTCTATAAGGTGTCGATTCAAATTTTTGCAACATCTCTTTATTGCTTTGCTAAATATTGCTAAACCTAAATACACAATAACATGGTAACACACAGTAATCACTAAGTTTAGAACAACATGGAAGTTTTAATCTTCTTCAAATCTAGTCCTATTTTTCATGTGCACTATCTTCAATGTAAATGTTTCAAACTCATCCTCCTATGCCCTTATCTGTCAACCTTGTTCTTGAATAGCTACAACCTCTTCATCATCAATTACTCCTACTTCTTTATCTTCCATAGGATCATTCAAATTTTCCTCTATATCACTTTTCTATAGTTCTTGTTCACCAAGTTCATAATTAGAATATGTAGAAATAGTGGAATGTGACAACCATTTCACATTAGCTTGTTTCTGATCTAGTGAGCTTAAAACAAGTGAAGATTCATTGCTCTTGGGCCTTCATGATGCCAAAATATCATCACATTTAATGATTTCATTTTCATAGTCATCCATGTCCTTACAAAGTGTCATATTCCCCTTGGTTGACCAAAGAGATTTTCCAAACTCTGCCTTCGAGCCAACCATATCACCAATGCTAGAAGGAGATGGAAAAGAGAATCTCCCAAAATCAAGACCGCCACTTTCAAAATTAGTCCAAGAACCATAATTCTTGCTAGTTAAGAGATCCTCATTCTCATCCATAGTATCATAATTAGAAGAATTCTGACATGTCAAAGTTTCCTTGGCTTTCTCTAATCATTTAGGAAAGCTCCTACTTCAATCATACCTAACTTTCTTAGACCCAAAAATATCGATTTCTCAATCATGGAAATATTCTATGTCTCCCTCACTACTCCCCCCATGTATAAAAATGTTGTCCCACTTTATGTGACAATAGATAATTGGAGGATTGTGACAATGCAAGTATAAAAGACCCTCTAATATTTGTCATGACCAATTTGGATAGCTCTCGCATCTACTTTTTTATGCCTCTTCTAGTATTACCTGAGGGTTCTAGATGTGAATATCTCTATTATAATATTTATGTGGTGGTTCTCTGCATCCACCCAATAGTTGTAGAACTTGATAATATTTTTGTGTTTTAGAGTCTTTAGTAGATGAACCTTACAACATAAGTGCTCCAAGTCTCCATAACCTTCACAGAACTCTTTGACTTTCACTTGGTTCCAAGCAACCTCCATACCCTTTGTTGGCACTCAAAATTGTAGCCTCGATTTTGAGCACCAGTGAAAAATTGAGCCCTATAAATGCTTTTAATGCCTTTGTACCTGGCTATCTATTTGAGGCCTAAGAGATGTTCAATGCTTCTAACACCCTAAATTCAACTTTTCTAAGCATTCCATGAAGTTAAATTGAGGTTCTGAGCCATTTCATGAAGTCCTGTTTCGAGCACAATTCTAAATCTGCATTTTTACCCTATGTCAAACAACAACATGAGGCTATGTTTGCCATTGAATATCTCATACCCAAAAATGTTTTGTGATTCACTACTTTGGGAGTATCTAGCGTCCATATCCAAGAACCTATGTTTTAGATTTTGACTCGTTTGGAGTTCGTTTGACTAGGTTTTGAATCCCTCAAAGTTGGTCAGTTACTATTTTCACACATTTGCAAAATGTTCATAATTTTGGGAAGCCTTGTTTGACAAGTTGTAACCTTTGACCTAGTTGACCCAAATGTTGAAATTATTGTTATGTTGCATTGTAAATGTCATAAAATTGTTATGTTTCAAGTTTCCACTTATGACGAATCTGTTTGATCAGTTTTTAAATGCGATTCCAAACTCAATTTCTATCTTTTTACTGGTGTCAATATTTTCAAATTTGTTGGAACCCCTATTTGTGATGTCATATCTTGAGATACGTGATTGGTGAGATCGAATGGATTGTACCATATTTTTTTACTCTCAAAATACTTTAAGTGTGTTAGTTTTCAAGTCATGACGAATCTGTCTGCACACTTTTCTAGGCCAATTCCATTTGCAAAAATCACTTTTCTGTCATTGTTTCCAATCTACAAAATCTGAGTAGCTCATTTTGAGCACTCGCCATTCACATCCTATTATTCTTCATGAGCCCATATCACATATCCATATTGTCCTCATGATAGAGAACTAATGCCCCAGTTTTCATTTTCCCAAGTGACCATTTGCCTAGTTTTCAAGGCCAAATCCGAACACAATTTATTATTTTCTGACATGTTTTCTTGCAGGTAAATCTAAGAAGGAAACTTTGATGGTCAATATCTTTTGACCCTAGATTTTTCATGAGACAAGATTTGAGAGGCTAAAAGTGTGTGGATGAAGTATCAATATGCCATTTTTTAGAACTTGATCAGAGGTTCAGGTCAATTTTTAAAGCCAGTTAAAGGAGCTCCTGGTCCAAATTTGACAGATGGTAGAAAGTGACAAATTGAGTCTTTAATGATCAATTTGTGATCAAAATTTATTCCAATCAGTCTGAGAAGGTCAGTGGATTAGTTTGGTGGTTCAGTTGTTCAGAAAAAAAAATTTTTAGCCGGACCCACTTTAGGGTCTGACTATTTCCACCAAACCAATATGATTCTATTAATGGTGAGGTTATGTTGGAGGTTTGAGGGTTGAATTCTTTAAGGTTTTCAATATGCTTATAATTTCATTTGAGATTTGAAGAATATACATGGAGATTGTGAATACAGGTGATATGAGATGTTTGGCAACAAACCAAATCACCGAGGACGCCTACGACATACATGAGAGCATCCATGGCATTGATAATGATGGAGTTGTTTTCAAATAAAGAGCCCAAGAACATGCCTTTTTATAGCTTATCTACCAAGAAAGGGTAGCTCTATGCACCCTGTATCATAGGAATATGGTGCCCCTATTTGAGACCTATTAGGTAGCTCATATGGTTCAAGGCTTGATTCAAATGTGGCCTTGCATGGTTTAAATAGCATGCCTTTTTATATATGTCAGTGTACTCCACATTAAATAGGAAGGGAGGTTTTTCTTTTTTTTTCAAATAAAACAACTAAGCCACATTAAAAGAGGAATCCAATGCCATGAGTGATGAACACTCAATGCCAAATGTGAAGCAACCCATGGCATCAAATGAGCAACAATTCGTAGTAAAAAATGGAGCTCATGTTAAGAGGAATGACACTAAGAGAAGACATATAAAAACTGTAGACAAGATAATAAAAGAAAAACTTTAGTCAATGTTTTTGAAATATCTTGCATAAACAAGACAAGGAGCAATGGTTTTCAACAAGGGATGCATAGTCCATGCAATTGAGAACACCCCTGCACAACAAAAAGCCAATCAATGACATGTTTAAAAAGAAAGGAGAAGGCTCAAACTATTTCAAAATAGGGGCAAAGCCCACACAAGAAAAGGTTCCCACGACAGGAATCCATAGAGTAAGCCACTGGCCAGGCTAAAAACTCCATGCAGAGTACAGAGCATTCACTCTGGAGGAAAGAAGAGGGAGGACTGTGCAAACATCTTTATCCTGCATCGCTCATAAGGGAATTATTTTATTGTTTAAATACAATTGCACACAGTCTAAGAGTGTCAACAAGACAGAGGCTTTTTGTAAGTCACTAGCTGATGCAGGTGGATTCTATGCACTAGGGAATGTGACTTGAAGGTGATGTCAGCATGACGTAGGCAACATTTTGAACAAACAAACATGCAAAGACAGGATGATGTCAGCAGGTAGTAAGTTGTCAAAAAGGTCCAAAATCTGGCAACTCGCTATCTTGCCACCGGAAGGTGGTGAGAAATTCTAGCTAGCGAGGTAGCGACTAGCCAAAAAATTCAAGAAAATGATGAAAGATAAAAGATGGTTATGGGTCCTGCATGTAGTGCATTCAGCGAATCAAGCAGTGCTACATGGCAACGGATAAAATGACTGTATGATGATGTGGCGAGATCACAAATGGAGGAAGGAGATGTTGACTCATCTCTTGATCCAGTGGTCCTCGCTATGTCACCAAGAAAAAGTTGCACACGATTTAACATAGCAACATGGCGAGGATTGATGTAGTGACAACACGTAGCATGAGTTCCAAGGCAGATGGTGATGTGGCGAGCAAGTTTTTGAGATGCATGAGATTGTGACACGTGGAAAATATTGTGGTTCTCTCTATGTCACTAAGGGAGAGATGCATGCCAGTTAGTATAGTGACATAGCAAGTATGACATGGCAGTGAGAAGGCATCCAATCAAAATGTACCATGTGGCATTCGGTCAAAGGAAGTTTGACCTGGGTAGAAAATGAGGGGAAATTTGAGATTTTTCAAATTTTAATATTTTATTATTATTTTCCCTCAAATCCACGTGCAAGTCTTTTAAATCAATATCTAAACTTTATATAGTTTAAGCTATATAAAAGTTCAAAAAAATTTCAAATGCCATGGAAGTCATGAGACAGAGACCTGATTTTCAAAAGGGTGTTACAGGGGCAATTTTTATCCAAAATAGATGCTCCAATATACCACTAGAACTAGGAGAACCTAAATTTTCCAAATTTGAGGTTTGTTCTTACACAGGTGCTCACTAGTTTGAGTTACAGGTCAATTTGTAAAATCCAAGGCATTGGCAACAAAATAGGCTGAAATCATCATGAAGTATTAGAGTTTGTTTCAAGGCAGTTTTAAAGGCTTGGTAAAGTGTGGGTGTGAAGAAAATCAGTTTCAGAGAGTTCTCTTGGCTTTTAGAAGTTAATTTTTTAACTGATTTTCATTTTACCATGAGTAAAAATTAGAATCAAATCAGTTATTTGTTTGAAGCCATAACTGATGAAAAATTTGATTTAGCATTTGAGGGAAAAGATAAGAAATATTCTTTTAACCTACTAAGAAGGTTTTCCAAGTGGACAAGTGTCATGTTCAGATTTAATCTGGGAAATTGCTTCTTTCCTGTATCTTTCATTCTTCTTCTCATTTGTAGTGGTTGGTTGGTTTTCTATTTCTAGTTCTTGGAGCTATGCTCAGGCTATGAAAGCCACAGACCCAGCATTTCTCTGTTGTATTGAACAACATTTTATGTTTTATGCAGATAGTTCTTTTCTGTTATGTGATTTATGAGTTAATTTATGTATATCTTTCATGTATTTGGTTTCAAGGAAAACAAATAAAGCACAAAAAAGGTTTTAAGTTTAGTCTAAATCTTGTCTCCTGATTATGGATCTGTTATTCCTTCTAATTTGTGATCAGAGAGCATAGATTAGGTTGCATTTCATTTAGGAATGTATGTGATTAAAATGTCTTGTTGATGGAACAAAGAGCCATGTAATTGCTTGGTGTTTATCATAGGGTTTGCAGATTTCATGATGGGATTTTTGAGTATGAGATTCAAATCTGAAGCAGATGTCTATTCACAAGGTGAAGGATAGATCAGGGACCTTGATGTAGAGATACATTTGAGATTTCTAGAAGATGTATGGTTATAATTCATTTAATTTCGCAATAGATAAGGCACTGATTAGAGATAGGATCATTAGGTTTTGCCGCTCATACTTGGGTCTTTTTGATATCAGCATATTAAATCAATTTTCCCCTTTATGTTGAAAGCTTTTCAATGTTAACCCACACTTAGCTTGCCAGTTTCATGACTTATGTCCTTAGCTATTTCATGCTTGTGATTCCTAGTTAAGTACAGAATATTTAGGTGTTTTTATCTGCTTTACATTAGATTCAGTGTATGCTTTGATAACTGGTACCATATAAAGAATCTATAGGTATACCTATCTAGGTTTTGTAGAGCTTGAAGTGCAAAAGGAGTGTAGCCTTATAGTTGGCCCAGGTTCTTGGTGAAGTGTGTCCATTATTGGAGATAGCTACCCATAGACGCACTCTTGCCTTGCATACTAGGTTGTTTAAACATTGTTAAATCAGGAGCCAACACCCTCTAATCCATCAAAGGCTTAGTAGATAGTCTTAAAAGCTCCATTTCCAAGAATCATCTTATAACCCTTTAAAAAGAACACCTTCATTCCCCATATCTTATTAGTCTAATCCAATTAGTTAGGTCACAGAGTTGATCTGGCTAAACAAAACTTCATTTTTGGACAACTAATATTCCAAACTGATCCATTGACCATGTCACATTGATTAGAAACAAGTTTGACTACTGAACAATCAATTAAAACACATTTTATCATTAATCTGCAAACTATCAATTTAATGCCAAAAGGTGCTTTGACTAACTTAAAAAATTTACAAAAACATTTGACCGAGCTCTAAAATTAAAACTATTGATTCTTTGCTCTACATTCTTGCACCCTACCAAATCTCATCTCATGAGGAATTCTTAGTCAAAAGATATTGACTTTTAAATTTACCCTCTTAGAACTGCCTATAAGAAAACATGTCAAAAGACAATAAATTATATTCAGAATTGGCTTTGAAAAAAGGGCAAACATATACTTGGGGGCATGAAAATCAATGCATTGGTTCACTTTAATGAGGAGAATATAAGTATGGGATTAGGGATCATGATGAATAATATGGCACAAATGGCAAGCTATCAAAGTGAGCTACTTTGATTCGCAGAGCTGGGAACAATGATAGAAAAATGATTTTTGCAAATGGAATGGACCTAGGAAAGTGTGTAGTCAGATTCATCAAGATTTGAAAATTGGTACACTTAAAGTATTTTTAGAGGAGAAAATAGTGGTAGAATCCATTTAATCTCACTTATAATGGATTTTAGACATATGACATCATGAATAGGGGTACTGACCAATCTGCATTTACTAACACCAGTAAAAAGTTATAAATTGCATTTGGAATCGTGTTTGGAAACTGATTAAATTGATTCATCATAAGCTAAAAATTAAAACATAGAAATTTTTTGACCTCTAAAATGTAATGCAAAAGGAATTATATCATTTTGGTCAACTGGGTCAAAGTTATGACAAGTCAAATAGGACCTTCTAGGATTCTAAACAATTCACATCTGCATGATAATAATAAATGATCGACTTTGAGGGATTTAAAACCTAGTCAAATGAACTTGACATGACTCAAAATCTGAAACATAGGATCTTTGATATGGACACTAAACACTTTGAAGGTGGTGAATCATGAAACATTATTGAGTGCAAGATATTCAATTGCAAACAAGGCTTCCTATCGCTGTTTGACACAGGCAAAAATGCAGATTTGGGCACTACTCAAACTAGTACTTCAAGAAATGGTTTAGATTGGAAATTTATCTTTATAGAATGAGTAAACATACTGAATGCAAGGTGTTGGAAACATTAAACACCTTTTAGGCCTCACAAGTACAACTACATACACATGCATCAAAAAGTGCTTATAGGGCTTGATTTTTTGAATGGTACTTAAAATCAGGGCTTCAATTTTTGAGTTCCAATAGTAGCTCTATCTAGGAATGCATGTCCCTTGCAGACATGGCGAGGATTTGGATCTCTAGTAGAAGAAAACCATGCACTTGACAAACGAAAACTTCTTTCGAACAACTTTATTGAAAGAAAAAATAACTACTCCTAAATTGAACAAACAATAGCCCTGGGCCACTGAACTTTAAAAAAAAGTTTTACTTCTTTCATAAATTTTATTTTCATTTAAGATTTCATTAGGCAAGTTGGAAATATTGGCTCTATTAGTTTCACTAATTAGATTAGCATCATGAATCAAATCTCTTGGAAAAATTGAATCTATAACTTCACTTTCATAATGCATAACAAAACTATGATCACCCTCTTCAATTTCCTCATTATGAAAGTATTGATCAGCATGCTCAAAAATATTAGACTCAAACTAAAAATCTACTTCATTTAATGAGTCATGGATGCTATTAGTTTTGAGTATGAAGGCTTCATATTCAACTTGGGGAAAAAGGTCACACATACCTTGAAATTGTGTATCCTTATGTATAATCGAATGGTATTCAAATGAGCAATCAGATTTGTACTCACAAATGTCATCAATGTTAGAATTTAAAACTAATCTTGAATCCTCAAATGATTCTTTGAAATCAGAAAATGATTTAGTCATTACATTAGAGTATTGATCATGGAACTCATTGCAAGGTGTATGCTGATTTTCAATAACAACTTCGTCAAACACCTTGTTATACACTTCATGAGATGCAACATCATCATCATGATCACTATCACATCCGAAAGAAGAAAAATTAGATATCCTATAGAAGTAAGACAATGTATCATCATTAAACTCATCCTCAACTAAATCTGAAACTTACATGTCTTCTTCAAAAATTGGGTTGATAACTCCATGCAAAGTTCCTTTGTAGACACTATGACAAGTGATGTGTTGATCAACATCAAGTTCTTCACCATACAATGAATTAGTGAAAAACTTAAAACCATTTCTAACATCACTATTATGAACACTTTCAACATATGAAGAAGAGAAATTAGAATCATTGCAAGAAGACACACCATCCACTCCATCAATGAAGCATGTAGAATAAGAGTTAATATTACATTCATTAGCTTCATGTAGATGATTCAAATGTCTTGCAAACCTATCATCTTTTATCTTACCAATAAGTTTTGATGCATTAACCTTAGAATCATTTGCACATTTTTTATTACTACTACTTGGATCTTCACAATAGTCATCCACACATCTAATCAGTTCATCATTATAAATGATCTCTTTGTCCTCATATTATGTAGATAATTATTCTTCACAAGTTTCAACCCACTTTTTTGCATAATTTTGAAATGGAACTTCACTTTTAGATTTAGAAAAAGAACTTAGACCTTTACTTGCATAAGAGTACTTACTTCCATATTTCTTTTTGTAAGAATTTACCTTAGCGAAAAATTCACCCAAGAACTAAGAACTCAAACACAAGCACTAATGTAGACCAGAAAAGAATATGATCAAAAAAAAAAATGTATTCAATCAATATGCACATAAGAGTACACTAAGAGTGCCTGTATATAAAGGCCTCTAAGATGCATTTAGAATGCCTAAGAATCAGCTACATGATAATTCATACAACCAAGCACATGTCCACCAGATATGGGTTATCCTCCATTAAGCATGGAAGTAAGTGCGATGATGAGAGGATAAGCCTACAAGGTTGTAACACATAAATCAATGTTGTAGACAACATGTGCTAAAATAGAGCTCCATACTTTAGTGTTGTCAACATGACAACTCAAAAAGGTAAAAAAACTCCTAATTGTATCACAAAATAAAATAATAAAATAATGCAAAATAATAAAATAATGCATTAACCTAAGAAAACTTAAGTAAGTGTAAATAGTAAATACATATTTACACCAACAACCCCCCTTAAGTGCAACTTAGGGGAATGCCCTTAAGCTTACAGAAACTAGGATGAAATGCAAGATGGGTCTTGGCTACTAGGCCATGTTAGATACCCATGTACATAATAAAATGCAATCTCTCATAAAATGGAGAAAGAGGGAAAACCTCATGGGAAAAGCCCTTCCTCAAAAAGAGAGATGAAAAGCAAGATGCATGGATGGATGGAGTAATCAAGACTCCCCCATTATGACATACATCTAGTATATACAAAAGTGAAGAATGAGAAGAACAAAACCTCATAAGAGGTAAAAGTACCCCGATAAGAAAGAAGAGGAAGAGAGACAAGGTAGTCCCCCCCCACCCCAAAATGAAGAATACCAACCAGTGATTTCTACTCCAAGGAAGAAGCTAGTTCATGAGTGCAGAATGATGTTCCTTCCCTTTGGAAGAAAGAATGGAAAAGGTACCATCTTGAAGATGCATGATGGCCCTAAAACCTACTCAAGTATCCCTATGCTAATACTAATGGTTTCCCCTTCCAACTATGCTAAAAAGAATGAATGCAGATCTAGCAAGGATGCTTATTGAACCTATTCCAAAGAGCCATCTTTCTCCTCAACTAATAAAAAGACTTCTGAAAACTACTGTTCATAAGGATCCACAATCATGCCAACCTATATTTGATTGATCATGTAGAGAATGGACATGAGGATCAGAGTGAGCCCTTGCAACAACTGTAGAAGGATCATCTTCATCAAAGAGAGGATGCAAATAATCAAGGTTGTCTCCCAAATCTATAGTGTGTGACTCCATGAACAAACATGTAATGTTTTCCATGTAGTCATCAACTGAAGTTGAAGCTAGAATACAATATGTACCCTGTTGTATTAGATTTATCACTATGGAAATGTAAGCATGTGGACTATACTAATGTCTTAACCTCTCCTTGCAACTATCAATAGAATGCCACATGTCTAAATTTTTTGAAGCACTATCACTGGTGTCACTATCAATTTCCACAATGTATGATGTGTGGAGAGGAGTAGAGATTAAGCTAGTTGAACCTTCCTCAAAGTGAGTATCCTTCTCCATAAAGATCTCATGAGTCTCTAGATCTATAAGTCTATATGCCTTCACACTTTCTTCATAACTGATGAATATACAAGGCCTAGCTATTAGTGCTTTGCATCCCCTTGAAGATAGGTTTGCCCATGCTAGACAACTAGAGACTCTAAAGTGACTCATAATTGGTTTTCTACTACATTGTTCCTCAAAAGGAGTCTTCCTATCTAGGGCATTATGAGGAGATCTATTAAGTATATGAGTAGCACTACTAATGGCTTCAACTTCAAGTGTAGTATCAAGAGACTTGGCTTTTATCATGCAACTTGCCATGGTCTTGAGAGTCCTAATCCTCAGTGCCAAAACATCTATCTTGTGCAAACTAAATGCTAGTGGGTTTTGAAGATCAATTCTCTCAAGTTTGAAACATCCTTAAGTCTTCTATCCATATATCTACTTTCATTGTCCATTCATAGAACTTTGATGACTTTCCTTGATTTTTGTTCAACATGAGTCTTAAAGGCTTGAAGCTTATGAACCACTTCATTCTTGTGATGAAGGAAGTAGATCCATGTGAATCATGAAAAGTCATCAACAAAAGTAAGGATGTAGTGACCTTGGCTTACTAAAGTCACTGTAAGGGGTCCTGCTAAAACCATGTGAACCAACAGGAGCTCTTGAAGACCTCCCTTTATCATACTTTTCCTTGAGATGCATATCCACTAAACATGATGAACACTCACCCTTAGAAAATTTGATGTTAGGTAGACCTTTGCCCATGTGTGTTGAGAAAATTTTCTAAAGAGAGTGGAAGGCAAGATGACCAAATTGCTCATGCCATAGTGATTTGTGAATTAGAGTGAGTCAACAAGGCTTGAGAAGGAGATTTAGTCACAAAGTGGGAGAAGCAATAAAGCCTCTTGCCATGATTGAATTTCATCACTAAAACAAATGAATCATCTCTAAGACTGTGAACAATCATTAAAACTGGAAGGAACTCAACTTTGTGACCATCTCCAAGGTGAGTGATTTGGTAAACTTAGAGAAGATTGGAGCTAAAGTTTGGAACATAGAGAACATCTTTGAATTTCCCATTGCCCATTTCCACATGTCCTTTCCCTTCAACTTCTATTTTGGTATCATCTCCCATGAAGATGTGTGGTACTTGTGATTGCTTTAATGAAGAAAAGTATCCCTTTGAAGAACCCCTATGATAGGAGGCGCCTGAGTCAAGTATCCATTCTGAAGAAGAACTTGTGTTTTCTATAAGTGCTTTCCCTTTTTCCTTTGAAGAGGTTGGAGTTCAATCCTTGGAAGTACCTGGCACTTAAATTTTGTTCTTCCTAAGTAGGTTTTCCAACTCATTGATTCTTTTAGTCTTGAAATGATGCTCTTCATGATTTGGATTTTTGAAATATACACCAAAAATTTTATCGTTCTTTTCATTACTTCCCTTCTTGTTGGAAGAAGAATTGACTTGCTATGAGGAGGATTGTTATGTCTCAGATTGTGATTTTTGCTTCCACTACTTCTTGTTTTTGCTTTAACTTTTCCCTCCTTGACTTGATTGGTGCTCATCAATAGTCACCAAGACTTTGGTCTTTGATGTTGTGAGAAGTCCTAAATCCATCAAGTGAGATTGTTCAACAATCAACATCTCTATAAATTCATTAAATGTAGGCTTCTAGTAAGTAGTTCCCATGGTTAACTTGTGAGTATTAAAACTCAAAATAAAGGAAGCATACACTAAAGGTAGCCTCTTTACGATGTGATGAATCAACTTGTCATCCTTCATGGGATTTCCACAATCTTTAAGTAGTTCCCTATACTCATTGGCTTTGTTGATGTAATATTGAATTGGGTCAAAGTTATTTAGATCCAAGAGAAGTAGATCATCCTCAATCTGAAATTGCTTTTCCTCAACCACCTTACCATACAATGATGCAAGTTTATCCCAAGTTGGTTTGGATTCTATACAACTGGCAATGTGAAAGAAGAGATCTCTATGTACACAATTCTTGATAGCTCCTAAAGCTTGTTGGTCTTGTTGTTTCCAATTAATGAGTTATTTAGCATCAATAGGTTTAGTAATTGTACCATCAACATAAAGACTATAACATTTTTCTCCATTAATCTACTCCATGCAATATCTTTCCATGTAGACTAATTACATGAAGTTAGAAGTGGACATTTAAGCGAACCCATGATGCAGAAAGGTAAAAGAGCATAAGAGATAAATAGAAGAAAATAGTACATACCCCCCCTTTCACTCAATCAAAAGACCCCCAAGAAAAGATGCTTTTGGCACTTTATAAGTAGTGTGTGTACAATGGGCCACTTGTCAAAATGTACAAAGTGAACTTTCTAATTTTTCTTTTACAACTACCTTTTGAGGCTCAAATCTAACACTAAGCACTATAGCTGATATGTACAACAATTCTTAAAAGTAATCAAAGCTTTACAATGTAGAAAAAGCCCTAGTTTTGAAAGTGAGACTTTTGTCCACACAACAATAGAATATGATTCCATATTTGGAAAGTAGCTGAAGAATAATGCACTTTCAAAAAAATAGAACCTATAAAAGTGACCAGATGAGCCCATACAGATTGTTTGAAGTTGCAAAATATAAGATCGAATAGGTACAGTCACCAAAAAATGCAATTTCTAAAAAATCCTTACACCAAAACTAGAAAAGAACACCACCACTAGAAATTTTAGGAAATTCTACCCAAAATCAAAAAAATCACACTTGAATTGGAGTTCGGATAACCAAGTTATGGGCTTGCAAAGTTAGGCTACCAAATCAAAATGTAATCTAAAGAGGGGTCTAGAAGGAAAACTATATGCTTAAATTTGATGGTCAAATGGTCATCACAATAGGTATAAAATTCTTGGTTTTGACGGATAGACGACCATCAAATTTAACCTTGTAAAATGCTAATGTCAACAAAAGAAGTCTGTTTGGGTGATGTGGTAGGTGATTGGACCATATGGCTATATAGATAGGTGACATGTTGCACTATGCAAAATGTACAACTTGCAGATGAGGTGGCATCATACACTAACTAGGTGCTTACATTTTTGCTGACTGGATGATTATTGTGCAAGTCTACTATCTTGACATGCAGTGTGTGTGTAGTGGGTTCGTGTGGTAGACATGTCATTTTAGTCACTGTTTCATGACATTAGGAGTAGAGGATGTGTGTCACTAGGAATATCTAACATGTATTCCATCATATGTCTAGCTAGTAGGACACTGCATTGGCAAGAACTCAACATGGTATTTGTTGTCACTGCAGATGTGGACTTCCCACATGGCACAACCAGGACACTAGAAGGAAGCCACCAATGGGAGAATAAGTCATGGCACTGAGGAGTAGTGACCGCCAGAACAAAGATCATAGCCAAAGGGAATCAAATTGTAGCTGGTGAATTATGTTAATCCCACATGCATGGTGGGTACACCCTATGCAATGTTTAAAAGCATAAGTCTATAGACTCTAAACTAAAGCCAAGCCAGGTTGATAGATGTTGTGTTCACTAGAATATAATTGTCGTTGCCAGATTTGGCCATCGTTAATGCTCTGAGGTGTTTGGATTTGAATTAAAGTATATAGATTAAGCAGTCTAATGTTAAATAAGGAATATTCTCTATGCCAATGGAGTATGTCATGCTATAGAGCTAGGGTGTGATGGCCCGGTTCTACAAAAAAAAATTCTCTGCTAGCCTAACTAGGAAAAAAAAATTGAAAATAAATTGTAGAGTTGAAATTAATTCATATCTGAGACAAGAGATTAATAGATCAATTAGATCATACCTAGTTTGTAAGTTGGGGCCTTCAGGTACCTATTTGTAGAAGAAAAATTGCCTCATGATCGACTTTGGCCTAGGGTAGCTGAGTTTATAGCCAATTTTCACTGAATTAGTGTTTCAGACACAATGGCAAGGTCAAATCTGGCTCTAGATGCTCCCAAAATTTTGTAGTACTCTGGATTCAGGTGGAGATGATGAAGCAACAATAGTCTTGAAATCTCCAAGTTCCAATACCATGTAAGAATTTTCCTTAGGAAAAAATTCACCCAAGAACTAAGAACTCAAACAGAAGCACAATAGTGGACCAGAAAGGAGTATGATCAAAATAACAATGTATTCAATTCAATATGCACATAAGAGTACCTGTATATAAATGTCTCTGAGATGCATCTTGAATTCCTAAGAATTAGCTACATGATAAGTCATACAACCAAGCACATGTCCACTAGATATGGGTTATCCTCCATTAAACAGGAAAGTAAGTGTGATGATGAGAGGATAAGCCTACAAGGGTGTAATACACAAATCAATGTTGTAGAAAAAATATGCTAAAATAGAGTTTCATACTTCTATGTTGTCAACATGACAACTCAAAAGGTACAAAAACTCCTAACTGTCTCACAAAATAAAATAATAAAATAATACAAAATAATAAAATAATGCATTAACATAAGTAAACTTAAGTAAGTGTAAATAGTAAATACGTATTTACACCAACACTTTCTTCTTCCCAATCTACATCAAATTCATATGAAGATGAACATGTACTATCACTATCCTCCTCTCAACTTGAGAACCACTCTCATCATTGTCTTTACATGTTTCTTCTTCATGATATATTAGATCAAAAAAATTTCCTTTATCACTTGAAACTTAACTTTCAACTTCTTGATCCTCATATTGAGATGAAAATATTTCAACTTCAAGGTTAGTTATGTTTTCAACATAAAGAAAATTATCAATTGGAGAAGAAACAACTAAATTTATTTCTTGCATGTATAATTCATCAAGTGAATCAACTTTGTGATCTATTGTTGTGATGTTACAAACATGTGCATTCAATTCAACGAGAACAAAATCATCTCCTCTTTGTAAAAAAGAGACTTCATGTTCACATTCTTTTAATTTTGAATCTTCAACAAAAGTATTTACAACAGCAAAGGTACCTACTTGCTGATCTAAAATTAAACACTCTTAATGACATTAAGTCTTCCTCTAAACAACATCTTGTTGGAAAACATTCCTAGAGAAATGACTCTTAGGTAAGCCATACTTTATGTTGTTTTCAATCTCTATTACTATCATGAATGCTTGATGCAAAGTCTTAGGTTCTTTATCTCTTAATAAGTAACTCAAATTTTTATCAAATGCATCAAGATAAACCACTAAACACACTTGATCATCTGGCTTGCAGCTTTTAGGAATCTCATTAAAAACCTTTGCAAATATAATATTAAATTCAAGAACTAATTCAACATTCCTAATTTGGATCCTCAATAACTTCTCAAAATAATTAGAGATGCTTACTCTTTTCTTGAACTACTTCATGAAGGCTAAATGTAATTATCCCAAGATGAAATAAAATATGTAGGTAGAAAGAAAAACCAATCTTTAGCATCACCTTCCAAAGTTTGAACAAACAACTTCATATACACGTCATCATGAGCAATTTTATAGTCACCCATTAAGTCACTAAAAAATTGAACATGATGACTAGTTGAAATAGTATGGTTCTGATTAAATTTAGGAAAACCTTTTCTAAGATCATTAGGAATGACATTTGGGAAACCATAGATACCATCAAAGCACAATGTCATGTATCTCTTGCTAGAAAAATATCTATAATTCTTATCTATGAACTACATACAGGGTGAAATGAAATTTACGACTTCTTATAAACTTAAAACTCATTCACCATAATTACTTCAAAAATTTATTACTTGTAGTATACCTAAAAAATTTCTACCAATTCCAACTCTAAATGTACTTCAAAATATAAATAACATTTGCTGAATCTATCTTTCACAAAGTATGTTAAGATGTACCAAACCAATCTCCTACTTAGTGTTGAAATTACCACTTGATGGAGAACCTTTTGTAGAACTTACTTTCATGGAAAAGAACTCTCATGAAAGTGGAAAGATAGCTTTATATGTTGATGCATCAAACCTTAACCTGCTAATTTGGCATAGGTTCAAACTTCAATTCTTCACAGCATTAATCAAATCCTTGTAGACCCACCATCTCCTTGAGGAGAACAAAATGAAATCATTATTGTGATTCATTTTAACATTCAATTCTTATGACAATAGATCGAATGCAGTACTTCAAAACTCAATTAGTCAAGAACTTATATATTCTCTCTTGATATTTAACTTCTATCATAACTTCCAAATTCACAAAATTCAGTTAAGAACTCTTAAAAACTTTTATAAAGAACCAATTTGCACTAGTACATAGATCCTTTAGAGAGTCACCACTCACAATTGTGAGAAAGCTTTTAAAAACATGATTTATAACATGTCAAATCTAAACTAGATTTCAACTTGTAGAACTTGCAAATCATTAAAAACTTAGAAGAGAGAAACCATTTTTAAACAATTCTAAGTCTAAATTTACAACATCACTTTGAAAACCAAACCAGCTAAATTAATTGAAAATAAAACTCAGTAGCAATACAATCTACATTCAATCCTTCAAAGCTACTATTTTCATGAACAAAGCATCACTAGGGAACACAAGACCTTGCATACAAAACTACATATGCATAATATATTAGAGGTTTTCAGCTACATAATTCAAGCATTTACAAGCTTTGTCCCTAGAAGAGTTGCCATTTTGTTGGTGTTTTGAAACAACATGGTTTCTAATTACTCTGATGAGAACAAGATACATCTAGGGGCAACTACTTCCCATCTTTAACATAACATTTCAGACACTAGGCCAACTATAAGGCTAGACCCTTCTTCTACTTCAAGCTCTGCAAAACCTAGTTGGGTGTACCTCAGATTCACTTATATGGTGCTAGTGCTAAAATATACACTTGAATCTTGACAAAGTAGATAAAACCCCTAATCTCCTATAGTTATGCAATAACAAGGATGTGTGGTAGAAAATTGCAACTCTATGAAATCCACAAGCTAAGTGAGGGTAACACTTTTTAGCTCTTCAACATGAAAGGAAGAAACATTTGATCAATGATGTTTATTTTTACCAAAACCCCAAATATGCACCAATAAGAATAAGTTGATCGTGTAGTTGATCAATGCCTTACCTATTGGGAAATTCTAGGAATAAAAAACATACATCTATGATATTAATGACATAATTCATACATCAAGATATTAGATCTATCTTAGCACTTTGTGAATCAAACATCAGTGTTCATAAAGACCTCATTCTTATGAAGTATCCTTATCAAATAACCAAAAACACTATCAAACACATCAAGCATTTATTTGGCCCTTTGTTCCAACAAAAAAAATATCAATCATACAACCTTAAAGGGATGCAAATTGCTCTTAGTTATTTGTCCCTTGTTGGAAATCTGATTGAAAAGATCATTATTAAAGAAAGAAAATTGTTTGCAAAGAGGGAGATTGTTGATAAAGAATGTTTTCAATCATTGTTTTGTCACTGATGTCAAACTTTCTATTTGCTAGAATGATAATTTCTTATAAGATTCAAGTACTATCACTTAGTTGATTGATGAAGAGGATTAATCAATAAGATGTAACAAAAGCACCTAAGGGAAAGGTTGAGTTATGTTTTTATAATGAAGTACAACAATCAGTTAAGACAATGATAAAATGATGTATTAATAATATATTTGAAGATGCAGAGGTTGGACACACTTATAAACTCTAGAAAGATAAGTTGCAATAAGGGTATCTACAAAGCTTGACTAAGTTCATTAGTGGGTGCTAAGCAAGCTAGTTCATGCCAAATAGATTATCAATAAGTGTCGAGTAAACAAAAAATCTAGTGTGTGCCGAGTGAAATAGAAGGAGATGAGGAAGTAATAGGTGCCAAGCATCAAAAAAACTTAGTTGATGTCGATTAAATCCACAATAGGTGCCAAGCATTAGAAAAAAGTAGTTGGTGCCGACTAACATAGTATGTGTTGAGCATAAGGATTTCAATGATGCCAAGTTGTTGCATTATTGAAAAAGTCAAAGGTTTGTCAGATCTGAGCCAACAAGTTTGTTATCTTGAATTTTGTGAACTAGATGGAGGATAAGGATGATGAGCATGTGGCACAAAATTTTAGGTAAACTATTTTTGAGCAAATTGAGGAGGATTCTTCATTATGTTTCTAGAAGAAACAAGATAAGGGGTAGATTCATTGAATCCTACCTAACCCATTAGAACTAAAATTAAAAGCAAGAAGATTGGAGTGAGAAAAGTATACTAGACTTCTATTTAAGGAGTCATGGGCCAAGAAGCAAGAGTTGTTGGGGTGTCAAGTTGCAAAGTTGTTGAAGGGTGTCAAGGAGAAGGCATTGAGAAGAAAGAATAGAGCACAAAGACTCTGCTTCAATAAGTGGCTACATAGGAGATTGCACTGAAAAATTAAGCATGAAGACTCAAGGAGATGAATCTTGAAAGGAGTTCAAGATATTAAAGCTACAGAGACTAAAAGCCAGATAATGTTATGAGTTGAATAGAGATTTGAAACCTACAAGTTAAGTTGTGAGTTGTATCAAGTCAAAATCCTTTGTTGTTACTCTCTAACAATTCTATCAGTTATGGTAAAAATTCTATGGACTTAGGTTGGTTTAATAGCCATTTGTAAATCCTTTAACAAGGTGGCATTCCAAGTGAATGTTCTAAAGTCCTATAACTAGGGCCACTTCTAACAAGGTGGTTGAAATCCTTTAACCAGATCACATTTAATAGTGTGTTGTAGCCTTTAACAAAGCAAGCCTTTCATAGGGCATCACTTCAAAAGAGTGAGAATTGAGTAGCATGTTACCGGTGGTTTTTTCCCAAATTGGGTTTCCATGTAAATCACTATGTTGTTATTCTTGCATGCTTATTTTACAGTAACTTACTAAGTAGGAAAGTTTAAGCTTGGATGAATGAATAGTTTAATATGCTCACTTTACTTGGTGAAATTTTTTTATTAGAACATTTGGACCTTGAATAATTGATTCACACCCCCACCCCCACTTAGTTATTCTAAAGTATTTCTAAAAATTGGTATCAGAATCATCTGCTGATTTGGTTTAAAGGTACTAGAAGTAGGGAGATCAAGATGTCCACGTGAGAAGTTCCAAAGCTCAACAGAGATAACTTCACTGCATGAAAAAAGTTAATGAAGCTGCATCTTGGATCAATAAGTGACCATGCATAGACCTCAATTGAAGTAGAACATGTTGATCCAACTATCCCCACTACAAAAGATATGAAGAAAAGGAAGGAGCACAATCAAGCAATCCTAGATATTGCCTCTGCCCTCAACTATGCTAAATTTGATGACATCAAGGGATGTGACTCTGAATTCAAAATGTGGAAAGCCTTGATGGATATTTATGGATGAGATCATAATGTTCAAAGAGAAAAAAGAGAAAGCCTTAGAGGAAAGTTTGATGACATGAAAATGGATGAAGGTGAGAATGTTGCTCAATATGCCTCTAGAATGAAAGAAGTAGCAAGTGCAATAAAAAGATTGGGTGGTCACTTAGACGATGACACTATTAATAGAAAATTCTTAAGAACATTTCTACCCATCTATGCTATTAGAGTTTTAGCTATACAAGAATTAAGATGTGTACTATGAAACACACTAACTTTTGAAGGAATAGTAGGAAGACTCATTGCATTTGAGTTGTCCAAATTTGATAACTATAGACCTAGGAATATTGAATCTACTTTCAAGGTTAAGTTATCAATAAAAGATATTGAGGAGGTGAAACCAAAGAAGAAGAAGAAAAGGGTAAAATATGCATCCAATGATAGCAACACAGATGAAGATGTGGAACAATTGGAAGCACTATTGGCTAGAAGATTTCATAGAGGTGAAGGAAAATTCAAAGGTAAGCTTCCTATCATTTGTTTTAATTGCATTGAAGTAGGACATATTGCTGCAAGATGCACACAAAAGAAGAATTATAGAGAAGGAAACAAGAACAAGAATAGAAGAGAAGATGCTAACAGAGATTACAAAGACAAAGACAAAAAGTGCTACATTGTTGAAGAAGAAGATTTTGATGAAAATGACGATAAGGTAGTCTATGTAGCCATGAAGGATGAATCATATGAAGATGAGGGAACAACATTAGTAACCTATGTGAACAAAAATGACAAATGGATCATAGATAGTGGATGCTCACATCACATGACAAGATACAAAAGTAAGTTTGTTACGTTTACTCAGTATGATAATGTTCAATTTGGAAATGATGCTCCATGTCTAATCAAAGGAAAAGGTTCTATTAAACATATAGAGAAATATTGATGTGATAATGCATACTATGTTGAAGGATTGAATTACAACCTATTGAGTGTGTCACAATTAGGCAATGTAGGTTGCAAAGTAGAATTTGGAAACAAAACTACCAAAATCTATGAAAAAAATGAAAATTTGATGGGAAAAGGAGAACAAACTAGGATTAATTTGTTTTACCTAGATATGGAAGATGCATCCTATTTTATTGTTAGATTTGATGATGTCTAGCTATGGCATAAAAAGCTATGTCATGTCAACTTTGATAATCTGATTAGTATTAGCAAAATAAAGAATGTCAGAGGTTTTCCAAAATTGAAAAAGCCTAAAAACACAATGCGCAAATAATGTCAACTAGGAAAGATGACCAAGTCAAATTTCAAAAGAAAAACTTACACTTCCAAAGAAGTACTAGGGTTAGCACATACTGACTTATGTGGCCCAATAGAAGTGTAAAGCTACCAAGGAGACACACACACACACACACACACACACACACACACACACATATATATATAGATAATGTTGTTTTTGGAAGAATACTCTAGGATGATGACTACCATGTTCTTAAAGAAAAAAAAGGATACATTTCAAATGTTTAAGTGGTATTTGGCTAGAGTTGAGAAGGAAACAAGAAAGAGTCTGAAGTGCCTAAGATCATATAGAGGAGGAGAGTTTACATCAAAAGAGATTGAGACATTTTGCAATGACAAAGGAATCAAGAGACAAATATCAACACCAAGAACTCCACCTCAGAATGGTATTATAGAGAGAAGGAATAGGTCAATGATACACTTTGGGAGAACATTAATGATGGAAAAGAATTTTACTCTAAAGTACTAGAGACAAGTTGTAAATATAGCTATCTACACCCTAAATCGAGTTCAAGTCAAGAAAGCTACAAATGCAACACCTTTTGAATTATGGTATGGTCACTCACCTAATGTAAAACATTTCAAAGTGTTTGGTTGAAAATTCTATATTCTTAAAGACTTAAGAAATGGAAAGTTTGATGCAAAGAGTGATGAAGGCATATTCCTTTGGTACTCCGCTAGAAGTAATGGATATAAATGTTTGAATGCTAACACTAAAAGAATTGTGGAGAGTGAAAATACAAATTTTGATGAGCTTGCAAAAGTTCAAGATGATGAAATCCAGAAACTAGAAGAATCCAAATCCTTTTTATACTTCCATGAAGGATTGCTTGCTAAAGATGATGTTACCAATCAAGTTGAGAATCAACAACAAGTTTCAATATTAGTCGAGTCACAGCCAATGAATGTCAAGCTGCATTCAAAAGCTGAGTTGTAGAATGAAGATAATACACATTCTAATTTAGAAATTAGTACATATGGAAGAGATGATGAAATACTAGAAAGAGATATGCATAGTGACTCTAAAGCTGAAAGATCAAACATGCAAAGAAGGATAGAACTAGGATTATCCAACTATGTGAAGAGACATGACCTTGCAAAACAAATCATTGTAGACAAGGAAGCTAGACCAATGACAAGGAATAGACTAAGGAATGAATCATGTCTGTTGAGCAAGATTGAGCCCAAAATAGTGAAAGATGCATTGGAATATGATAATTGGCATAAACCTATGGAAGAAGAGATAGATTAGATAAAGAAGAACAAAACCTATACTTTAGTTCCAAGACCAGCTGATAAGAATGTGATTAGTACCAAATGGGTATTTAGGAACAAGCTAGATGAGAATGGTGAGATCACAAGAAATAAGGAAAGACTAGTTTACAAAGGTTATGCACAAGAAGAAGGACTAGACTATGGGGAAACATTTTCCTCTATTGCAAGAATGGAAGGTGTAAGAACACTAATTGCATATGTTGCTTACAAAGGTTTCAAGGTCTACCAAATGTATGTCAAGTCTATTTTTTTGAATGGTATACTAGAAGAGGAAGTCTACATAGAACACCTAGAGGGATTTTTTAATGACAACAACAAGGATATGTTTTGTAAACTACATAATGCACTCTATGGTTTGAAGCAAGCACTTATATTATGGTATGAGAGACTGCACAAATATCTTGTGAAGATAGGATTTGAGAGAATAGATGGCAACAAAAACTATTTATCAAGGTAGAAAGAAGTAAAGACATTTTGATATCTGAAATCTTTGTTAATGATATAATATTTGGAGGAAAAGATGCCCTATACAAAGATTTTCCTAATCAAACAAACCATGAGTTTGAGATGTCAATGTTTGGAGAAGTCAAATTCTTTGTTGGATTGCAAGTACATCAACTAAAGCATAGTGTATTTGTGACCCAATTAAAATATATCAAGGAGATACTTAAGACATTTGGGCTAGAAGATTCAAAACTAGTCATTACACCAATGCTAATAGGACATAAGTTATCCAAAAATGATGAATTAGCTGAAGTAAATCAAACAATGTATAGATCAATGATTGGAAAGTTGCAATATGTTGTGCATAGTAGACTAGACATTGCATTAGATATTGGAATAGTGGCAATATTTCCTACAAACCCAAGTGAAAATCATCTTATGGTAGTAAAAAGAATATTGAGGTACCTAAAAGGAACTGATGACTTTGGCTTATACTACAAGAGAGGTGAACATTTTGAGTTGAAAACCTACACTAATGCAGATTGGGGTGGTAATATTGATGATAGAAAAAGAACCAATGGAGGAGCACTTTTCTTAGGTAAAATATTAATCACTTGGACTAGCAAAAAGCAAAGTTGTACCTCACAGTCCACAACAAAAGTTGAGTATGTTGCTGCTACTATTAACTGCACCACTATTGTATTGATCAAAAATCTATTGCAAGGTATGAAGGAAGAGGTAACTAAACCTATGATACTCTATTGTGATAACACAAGTGCCATCAACATATCAAAGAATCTTGTGATGCATGCCAAAACAAAGCACATTGCAATCAAGTATCACTATGTAAGAGAATTGGTGGAAGACAAGCGATGATGGAATATGTTAGTATAAAGGAAAAAAATGCTGACATCCTCACAAAAGAATTACCTAAAGATGCATTTGAGTATCTAAGAGGTAAGTTAGGGGTAATACCCCTATCCAAGGCTACTTGAGTAACAACAACATTGCCTTGCATCAAATAGGTTGATTGTTGAAATGTTATAAATTGACACAAAAGAGACTTACTTTAGGTTTTTGCCTGAAGTAATCAAAGTACTAAAATACCAAATACATCACAAGCAAGGTGATAGAAGGATAAATTGGAGTTCTTGAAAATGATTCATTTGCATGATAAGATGCTAAAATAGTATGTCTTTAGCATTATTATCAAAGAGGGATAAATAGTAGAAATTGATCAATGCATACAGAGGAAGAAATAATGTGCAAAAATGATCAATGCATACAGAGGAAGAAATAATGTGCAAAAAAATGGAACAAAATGTAAGAGGAAGAAATGATAGTTAAGAGGAATAGCAGGATTGATCAAAGTGGTAAGCTACAGAAAAGAGGGAGTCATATAGGAATTGGTAAGACATGTAGGGGGAAAAGAATAGTAGAAAACAAGAAGAAAAAGGAAATAGAAGCTCAAAAGGTGAAAAAAATGTAGACAAGCATCAAACAGAGAGAGAGAGAGAGAGAGAGAGAGAGAGAGAGAGAGAGAGAGAGAGAGAGAGAGAGAGAGAGAGAGAGAGGAGAAGAGAAGACAATGTATCAGAAAAGAGAGAGATATGAAAGCTGATGAAAATGCCAATGGTAACAAAATTTCTTTTTGGCATTTGATTTACTATTTAACCTATTTAGCATTTTGATAATTTGGTTGATTGGTTTGGATTGTCATCAATGCCAAAGAGGGAGATTGTTGGAAATCTGATTGAAAAGATCATTATTGAAGAAAGAAGATTGTTTGTAAAGAGGGAGATTGTTGATAAAGAATTATTTCAATCATTTTTTTGTCATGATGTCAAACCTACTATTTTCTAGAATGAGAATTGCTTATAAGATTCAAGTATTATGAGTTAGTTGATTGATGAAGAGGACTAATCAATAAGATGTGACAAAAGCACCTAAGGGAAAGGTTGATTTATGGTTTTGTAATGAAGTACAAGGATCACTTAAGACAATGATAAAATGATGTATTGTTAATATACTTGAAGATATAGAGGTTGGCCACACTTAGAAACTCTAGAAAGATAAGTTGCAACAAGGGTATCTAGAAAGGTTGACTAAGTTCATTAGTGGGTGTTGAGGAAGCTAGTTCGTGCTGAGCACATTATCAATAAGTGTCGAGCAAATGAAAAATCTAGTGTGTGTGCCAAGTGAAACAGAAGGAGCTAAGCAAGTAATTGGTTCTGAGCATCAGAAAAAAATAGTTGATGCCAAGTAAATCCATAGTAGGAGTTGAGCATTAGAAAAAAATAGTTGGTGCCAAGTAACATAGTGTGTGCCAAGCATCAGGATTTCAATGATGCTAAGCTACTGCATTATTGGAAAAATCAAAGATTCACTAGATCTAAGTCGACAAGTTTGTTATCTTGAATTTTGTGAACCAGATGGAGGATAAGGATGATGAGCTGGTGGCACAAAATTTTATGTAAACCATTTTTGAGTGAATTCGAAAGGATTCTTCATGATGTTTCTAGAAGAAAAAAGATAAAATTTTGATTCATTGAATCCTACCCAACCCATTAGAACTAAAATTAAAAGTGAAAAGATTCAAGTGGGAAAAGTATTCTAGAATTCTATTTAAAGAGTCACAGGCTAAGAAGCAAGAGTTTTTGTGGTGTCAAGTTACAAAGTTTTTGAAGGGTGTCAAGGAGAAGGGGTTGAGAAGAAAAAACATAGCAGAGAGACTCTGCTATGATAAGTCGCCATATAGGAGATTGCACTGGGACATTGACTATGAAGACTCAAGGAGACAAAGCTTGGAAGGAGGTCAATATATCAGAGCTACAAAGACTAAAAGCTAGGCAATATTATGAGTTGAACAGAGATTTGAAATCTACAAGTTAAGTTGGGAGTTGTATCAGGTCAAAATCCTTGTTGTTACTCTCTAACAATTGTATTAGCTAGGGTAAGAATCCTATGGACTTAGGTTGGTTTAATAACCATTTGTAAATCCTTTAATAGGGTGTCATTCCAAGTGAATGTTCTAAAGTCCTCTAACTAGGCCCACTTCTAACAGGGTGGTTGAAATCCTTTAACTAGGTCACATTTAATAATGTGTTGTAGCCTTTAACAGGGTAGGCCTTTCACAAGGCATCACTTCAGAAGAGTGAGAATTGACTAGCATGTTATTGGTGGTATTTCTCAAATTGGTTTTCCATGTAAATAATTATGTTATGTGTTCTTTCTTAATGTGTTATTCTTGCATGCTGATTTTATAGTAACTTGCTAAGTAGGAAAGTTTAAGCTTGGATGGATGAATAGTTTAATGTGCTCATTTTACTTGGTGAAAAAGTTTTATTAGGACATTTGGACCTTGAATAATTGATTCATGCCCCCTCTCAATTATTCTAAAGCATTTCTAACATCCCTAAACCACATAAAATTACAAATTAAAAATATAGGAGATGAGAATCAAAATGGAATTGACGAGATTCTTGCTCATTTGTATTTATTTCCATGAAACTATACATTTGGATGCATGAAATTAAAATATAGAAATTCTTAACATACATGAAATAGCTATATTATCTTCACTACTTATGTTCATATAAGAGAAAACATGCTGAAGAAAATGGTGGAATCATAGTGATGAGAACACATCGAGGCTGGAAACCTATTTTTACAAATCTGAGAAAACTCAAGATTGGAACACACATGGTATCATAATAGTGAGTCTTTTTTCTCTAAAACTAGAACGAACTACCACAATGGATGAGAAATAAGAAGATATAGACAAGGAATAAATTCTCAAATCTGATCTAAAGACTACATGTGTCCACTTGAAATTCCATCCTCTACTTTTATAAAACATCTCTCCTCTTTCTGCCCTTGAAATCTGATTTAGTTTTCATCATTCTTTTGTAAAAAACTTCAAAATATCTCATATGAAAGATGAAAACCCTTGTGTTTCTCAAACATCTAAAATGCATGATGAAATGCTAATAAATATTGGATTCAACTAACTTTAAGGTGACCAAACTCACCCACAACTGCATTTTTTCTAACTCTTATGCACATTTAGCTCATTATCCTACTAGAAACCACAACTAAACATTGATACCTGAATGTGGTTGCAAACTTGGAATTTGGGGGAAAGCTTTGAATAACTTGAATAGACATCTTCCTCTACAAAAACAAACTCCATAAATGGAAATTTGATTTTCTTCTGATTCTAGTGATATATTGGAGTGCATATTTTAGGCAATAATTGTGCCTTTGGTATGCATTTGGAAATCATGCCTCCAACTCTAGTTTTGCACATTAAAATGAAAAAATGTTGGAAAAAAAAAAAAAAAAAAACTCTATAATATAGACTATGGTTTTTTTTAAATTAGAATTTTGATTCTTTACTTAATGCAATTTCAAAATTTTAATAAAATATATTAAAAAAAGGAATATTTTATTAATTTTTAACTCTTCTCCTAAGTCCACTCAAGTGTGAGGTGTTTGCCACATGGCACCATACTATTGGTCTAACCTCACCACCTCATTTCCATGTGTCCTCACTCGATTCGCCCATGCTATCATAGCTACCACATGAGCACCCAATCATTGCCACCTGAGTGGGCTGACTTGGACTACCAAGTCATCTTTGACTTGGCCCCACTACGATGTAGCACCTAGATGGTTTACTTCTTTGCCTAGACTTCATGCATCTCCATGGAGTAGTAATGCACCAAATGTCTGATCTCACCATGTGGCAAAATCTAATGCACCTATCTTGAGCTCGTTGGTTTCCATGTGTCTTATGATGATTTTTTCTCATATATGCCATTAGTCAAACTTCATAACATTTGATGACATCAACACTTTCATTCAAAATTTAACTCTGTAACCTCCAAGCTAGCTAGCTGGGACCCACATGCACTAGCTTTGCCTTTGAAAAGGTGTGTTTTTTTAGACACTTAGTTATAGTGTGCTATTGTATTTAAATACATGGGAAAACTCTTCCCTCCCCAATGTGGGATTAATGTTTTCTCTTTATTTTTTCTTTGCTTATCCTTTTGTTCGATGGTGTCTACTTTGTAATTGGTCTTGACCACCCCCAATGTCTCTTGTCTTGGCTTTATTCATAGTTGTGTTTGCCTCTTCAAAAAGAAAATGTCTCCCCTATTCCACATATCCTCTCCTTTCCTATTTTGAAGAAACAAAATATGTGTTTCCCTTCATTCTTCCTACTACTTTAAACTTTTGCACCAACTTCCACTTTTTAGACTTGGAGCACTTGACTTCCTGTGAACTTCATCCATCTTATATGCCTTGATTCTCTATGGTGGCTCCCCTATAGCTTCATCCTCATGGGCATTTGACCTCTGTAAAGTATTGATTCAAATTTCTGCCACCTTCTTTTATTGCTTTGCTAAATGCAGCTGAACCCAGATACTGAGTAACATGGTAATGTCCAACAACTACTGAGTTTATAACAACATGAAAATTTATGTCTTCTTCAAATCTAGTCCTATTTTTCCTATGTACTATCTTTAGTGTAAATATTTTAAACTCATCCTCCTATGCCCTTATCTATTGAACTTGTTCTTGAACAATTGCGAGCTCTTCATCATTTATTACTCCTGCTTCTTCATCTTCCTTGGGATCATTCAAATTTTTCTCTATAGTTCTTGTTCACCAAGTCCACAATTAGAATATGTAGAATAGTGAAATGTGTAGATCATTGCACATTAGCTTGTTTCTCATTTGTTGAGCATAAAATAGGTAAATATTCATTGCTCTTGGGCCTCCATGATGCCAAAATATCATCACATTCAATGATTTCATTGCCATAGTCATCCATGTCCTCACAAAGTGTCATATTCCCCTTGGTTGACCAAAGAGAATTTCTAGACTCTACCTTCAAGCCAACCATATCACCAGTGCTAGAAGGAGATGGAAAAGAGAATCCTCCAAAATCAAGACAACCACTTTCAACATCCCTTCCTTTGACAACATTTTTGACAATGTCTTGATATTCACAGCTGCTATTCCTAGCTTTACTATTGCCATTATCCCTACGATCCAACCAAAAGTGATAATTCCTGCTAGTTAAGAGATCCTCATTCTCATCCACAACATCATATTTAGAAGAATCCTGACATGTCAAAGTTTCCTTGGCTTTCTCTAACCATTCACAAGAGCTCATACTTCTATCATATCTAAATTTCTTAGGCCAACAAATACTAATTTCTTGATCATGGATATGTTCTATGTCTCTTTCACTACTCCCCCCATGTACAAAAATGTTGTCACACTTTATGTCACGATGGATAATTGGAGGATTGTGACAATGCAAGTATAAAAGACCCTCCAATATTTGTCATGACCAATTTGATAGCACTCACATCTACTTGTTTATGCCTCTTTTGGTATTGCCTAAGGGTTCCAGATGTGAATATCTCTATTATAATATTTATGTGGTGGCTCTCTACATCCACCTTGTAGTTGTAGAACTTGATAATATTTTTGTGTTTTAGAGTCTTCAGTAGATGGACCTCAAAACATAGGTGTTCCAAGTCTCTTTAACCTTTGGAGGCCTCTCTGACTTTCACTTGGTTCCAATCAACCTCTATACCCTCTTATCTATCAAAGGCCCAATAGACAGTCTTAAAAGCTCATTTTCCAAGAATCTTCTTATAATCTTAAAAAAAAAACAAATTCATTCCCCATATCTTATCATTTGGATGCAATTAGTTTGGCCCTAGAGTGGGTCTAGCTAAAAAAAATTCATTTTTAGACAATTGATATTCCAAATTGATCCATTGAACTAGTCATACTGATTAGAAACAAGTTTGACTACCAAACAATAAATTAAAACTCATTTTATCATTAATCTACAAACTATCAATTTAATGCTAGAAGTTCCTTTGACTGACTTTAAAAACTAACAAAAATATTTGACCAGGCTCTAAAATCAAAACTACTAACTCTTTGCTTTGCATTCTTGCACTTTACCAAATCTCATCTCATGATGATTTCTTAATAAAAGGATATTGATTGTCAAAGTTACCCTCTTACAACTGCCTACAAGAAAACATGTCAAAAAATAATAAATCATGTTCAGAATCGGCTCTGAAAATAGGGTAAACAAATACATGGGGAAACAAACACTGGGGTATTGGTTCATTACCATGAGGAGAATATAAATATAGGATTAGGGCTCATGATGAATAACAGGGCACAAATGGTGAACGGTAAAAGTGGGCTACTTGGATTTGTAGAACTAGGAACAATGATAGAAAAGTGATTTTCGCAAACAGAATGGACCTGGGAAAGTGTGTAGATAGATTCATCAAGATTTAAAAATTATCACACTTAAAGTATTTTTAGAGAAAAAAATGGTATGATTCATTCAATCTCACCTATCACAAATTTTTGAGATACAACATCATGAATAGGGTTACTAACCAATCTACATTTACTCACACTAGTAAAAGTTTACAAACTACATTTGGAATTGCATTCAAAAAATGATAAAATTGATTCATCATAAGCTCAAAATTAAAACGTAGAAACTATCGGACCTCTAAAATGCAACAAAAAAGGAATTATTTCATTTTGGTCAAATGGGTCAAAGTTATGACAAGTCAAATAGGGCCTTCCAAAATTTTGAACAATTCACATTAGCATGACAACAATAAATGACCAACTTTGAGGGATTCAAAACCTAGTCAAATGGACTCAAAAAAACTCAAAATCGAAAACATAAGATCTCTTGTATGCACACTAAACACTCCAAAATTAGTGTGTCATGAAACATTACTAGGTGTAAGATATTCAATTGCAAAGTAGGCCTCCTATCATTGTTCAACACTTGGGCACAAATGTAGATTTGGGCATTGCTCGAAATAGGACTTCATGAAATGGCTCAGAATGGAAATTTATCTTTATGGAATGAGTAGATATACTAAATTCAAGGTGTTAGAAACATTAAAAACCTCTTAGGCCACACAAGTACAACCACATACTAATGCATCAAAAAGCACTTATAGAGCTTGATTTTTTGAATGGTACTCAAAATCAAGGCTTCAATTTTGAGTCTCAACAAGGCAAACCCCACTAAAGTTTACAATGCACAATAGTAAATGTGACCCTGTTAAAGGATTTTAATCACCCTATTAGAAGTAAGCCTTGTTAGAGGACTTTAGACCATTCACTTGGAATGCCACTTAGTTAAAGGATTTACAAATGACTATTAGGTCAACCTTAATCCAAAGGATTTAACCTAGACTAATATAATTGTTAGAGAGTAACAATAAGGCTTTGATCTAATACAACTTAAAACTTCATTTACAGATTACAGATCATTGTTCAGTCCTTAATACTACTCGGCCTTCATACTTTGCAGCTTTGATAACTTGTTCACCCTTCAAGCATTCATCTCCTTAAGCCTTTCTACTTAACATGCCATTGTATACTCTTCTCTTAGGTCACTTTATGAAGTAAAACCCTTAAATCCTTATCTCCCTTAGGTTCTCACACCTGAAAACCTTGCTTCATGACCAACCATTCTTATAAATAGGGAATTAAGATATTTTTCTGCTCATTCTCCATCATCCAATTTAGGGTTTGGATGGAATAGGTAGGATATATTGTATCTACTCCATATCTCATATTTTTTCTAGAAACTTCTCCTAGAATCCACTTTCTATTTTCCTAAAAATGGTTTACCTTGAATTTTGTGCCACCAGCTCATCAACCTTATCTTCCACTGGGTTCACATAATCCAAGAAAACTAACTTGTCATCTTAAATTTATCAAATTCTTGATCTTTTAAGTAATGCAATAGCTCAAAATTATTAATCTTCTAATCCTTAGCACATATTGTGTTGCTCGACATCCACTATGAAATTACTTAGCAGAAACTAAAGTTTACTAGTGCCCAACATCAATTAAACTTTACTTGACATCCACTATTCTTCTCGGCATACACTAAAATAAACATTTACTCGGCTCCAACTAATTTTTTGCTCAACTTGCTCTGACTTTTCTTGCCAGCTACTATCCACTCGGTCAAGCTTGAAAAATGAACTTTGTATAACTTGTTCTTCTAAACTTTCTTAGTGTAACAAGCCTTTGTAACCTTACGTAGATGACCTACACATCATGTCATCACTATCATAACTAATCCTTGTACTTTATTACATAATCATAACTCAACTTTTCCTTTAGGTGCTATTGTTACATCTTTTGATCAAATCCTCTTCATCAATCAAATAAGTGATAGTACTTGAATCTTATAGGAAGTTTTCTTACTAGAAAATAGAAGGTTTGACATCAGTGACAAAACAATGATTGAAACACATAGTCATCTTCAACAATCTCCCTCAATAATGAGCTTTTATATCTAATCTCAATAGATTAGTCACTAATAATCTATGACTTCAATGTCTTATTAGGTGCATCAAAATGTTGTTCTTCCAAAACTATATTAGAGCTTTCTAGATGCTTAGCTATAAAAAATGCTTCTTTGAATTCATCATGATGTTCCTTTATTACTTCCTTCTAACTGTTGTTACTGTCATTATCATTCCTTTTTTCATTTGTATTGGTGTTCCTTATGTTATTAGGATTCCTATTAAAGTTCCTTCTATCCATTGTCTAATATCTTTATATGTGTCCAAAGTTATTACATAACTGACATACAGGTGCATTTCTCCTCTGATTAGTTTCATTTTGATTCTTAGATGCTCTGTAATTCCTTGCAATGTTTTCAAGATTATTACACTTGTAACACACAAAATGGTTCTTCTCTCCATTAGATTTCTCTCAATTATTAGATCTATTATGTGATCTTCCTCTTTCATTACCTGTAGGCTTAGTACTCCCAAACATTCTACTATTTGCATTATTATCATCAAACTTATGTTTCTTGCATTCTACTGCTTTATGTCCATAATCATGACAATTATAACTATAGAAATTACTAATAGGTTTAAATAACTTACCTGTGAAATCTCTTTTCATATGTCCAACTTCATTACATATGAAGCATCTTCCTCTGAACTCACATCTTACATCCTTGGGTGGTTCTGTTAGAAATAATATTCCACCAAGATAATTGAGTGCAGGGGTGTATCAGTTATCCAATTAAAATAGTTATCAAGATTAATTAATCATAACTATGCAAACAAAGTAAACATTAACCATAACAAGATACATATACATAGCTACACTAGATTTTTTAACTAGGGAAAGTCTGGTGGGAATGATGCCCACAAAGATATACTAATATATATATACATATTATATATATATAGATATACATATATATATATATATATATGTATATATATATATGTGTGTGTGTGTATGTATATATATATATATATATATACATATATACATACATATATATATACATATATACATACATATATATATACATATATATACATATATACATATATATACATATATATATGTATATATATATGTATATACATATATATATATACATATATATATATGTACATATATATATATATGTATATATATATGTATATATGTATATATATATGTATATATATATATGTATATATGTATATATACATATATACATATATATATACATGTATATATATATATATACATACACACACACACACACATATATATATACATATATATATATATATATATACATATATATATATATATATATATCGTGTTAGAGGACGGACCTTGTTAGGAGTCTAAAACACATTCAATATATAAGAGTCCCTCTTAGTAGACTTTAAATCCCTATTAGGAGATTCCAACTCTATTAGGAGTTGTGGAAGGCAGAAGGACCCACTGTCCAAATAGCTTTTGGGGCAAGACCACAAAATTTCATTGTCCAATTGATCTCCCAACTATTCCTTGCAAAATAATTATTTGTACTATGGTTTAGCCTCTTTCCTTTTTAATTTCAACTAGACCAATCATTGTCAGACCTTGTAGACTAGGACATGAACCTCGGATCCTAATATCAAACCTTAGATCAAGATAAAACCTTTGCAACGAAGTTTTTTCAGACTTTGCCCTTCTTTGCTTATCTTTGCAATCAACTTGTTTCTCTTCTATTCATCCCTTTGTGCTTCATGCAATCATTCAAACATAATAAAGGAAAATGTCCTTCCTTTATAATGAATTCAGAAAATAATTCCTTGAGTTGACTATTGCACATTCTCAATTAATTATTATAGGACTTCATTAAGAACATGTTATGCTTAGCAATAACATCAATATATCACCTTGAATATCTTTACATATGTGTAATATTATGATGAGCAAGCTTAGCCATGCCATATCCAACATGTCTTCAAGATGCCTTTAACTTTGCTTCTCAGAATGACAACATTGCTAAGAGATATAACAAATTTACTAGAACATGCTTTTGTAAACTTTATCTCAGAAAAATCTTAACCAAAACTTGTATAACTTATTAACATGATCAAATTTCCACAATCCATAATAGTTATGATACTTAGTTTCTGGATTAGATTGTGTAAAGATTTTTGCCATCAACATTTTGAATCACACTACGTGATCCATCATCAGGATGAGAGAGCAAGACATTATTTTTGCATCTCTTGCTCTCTCATCCTAATGATGGATCATGTAGTGTGATTTGGAACATTGATGGCAAAAAGCTTTACACAATCTAATCCAGAAACAAAGTATCATAACTTGTATAACTTCTTGTAGACTTAATATCTTTTACTTGTGAGGTTAGCTACATATACTAGACATGTATTAGTATCTCCCTTTAACCTCACTAGTGAAAATACTCAATCATCTATCCATACCAACTTGATCTTTACCATTGTTCTTCTATTAGATACCATAAAAATTGTTATGTTGACATCAATGACAAACATAGTCATGAATGTAACATATCATCATGATAATGATCTAATCATGTTCCTACAATAATCCCCCATAGGAATATCATAAACATTCATGCCTCCAACAATCTCCCCCTTTTGGCATTGATGACAACATAGATTGAAAACATCTAGTTCCAAGAATACCAACTATTAAACACTATTATCCTTTCTTTCCAAATCATATTCATCAATCATTCTCCCCCATTGATATACCTCAATGTGCTCTATGACTTCTCTACACATCAAAATGTTTTTCATGTTGTAATATTTCCCTGATTGACATCAATGTCAAAGGTTTCACTAACTATCTATCTCTACAACAACTGTCTCTGACCTACTCAAGTGTCCAAAGACACTATATTAAAAACAACATCTATCAAGAGTCCCAGATGACTCTTTCCATCATAGATACTCCCCCATACATGAAGCATCAGCATTTATTCTTGAAAAACAATAGTGCTCTATAACACTAGACTGATGCACTCTTGCATCATCTACTCTGATGTAGGTAGGGGCATAACCCCTAGCATACTTCACAAATACTCAAAAGTCTCTTTGGGAAGAGGCTTGGGGAAAATATCTACAATCTTCTCTTTGGTTCTTACATACTCCAATATGATTTCCTTGTCTACAACTTTCTCTCTCAACATGTAATATTTGATGGAAATGTGCTTAGTCTTAGAATACAACACTAGATTCTTGGACATATTCACTATGCTTGTGTTATCACAATGTATGGCAATAGGTTCACTAAATTCTATCCTTATATCCTTCAACATCTACTTTATCCAAACAACTTGATTACAATTGTTTTCTACAATAATATATTCTTCCTCTATTTTACTCTATGAGATACAATCTTACTTCTTTCTAATCTAAGAAACCAATCTTCCTCCAAGAAAAAATGCTCCACGGCTCTTTCTATCATCCATGATACCTACCCAATCAACATTAGTAAAAGCATACAAATTGAAATCATCAGATCTATCATACAACAATCCAAACTCTAGTGTTCCCTTTAGATATATAAATATCATTTTAACTATTGCATAATGTCCTTCCCTAGGTCTAGCTTGAAATCTTGCAATAATTCCAATTGCATTTGCTATATCTAGCCTTGTGTGAGTAAGATATTTCAATCCTCAAATCATAGATCTGTACTTCTTTTGATCAACAGTAGGTGTCTTAACCTTTTCAGATAACTTATGTTTAGTTACCATTGGTGTTCCAATTGGTTTACATGTTTCAAATACTTAGTCTAAGAAATAAAGATTCCTTCTTTATCCTACATAATCTATAATCCTAGGATGTATTTCATTTCCCCTACCATACTCATTTCAAATGCCTTATTTATTTCTTCCGCAAAATTGTCACTTTCATTATCATCTAATATAAATATGATATCATCAAAAAATATTACCAAAACCATCAATCTATCATCTATTTCTTTCTAGTATAGATTATTGTATGTCATAGCTTTGCTAAATCTAAGTTTTGTCAAATGCTTGTCCAACATTGCATACCAGGTTGTGGGTGCTTTTTTTAAGCCATATAATTCTTTCTTCAATCTGCATACTATGTCCTTGTCATCTATTAAAGGAAAATCTTCTGGCTATTCTATGTATACAACTTCTTCAAGTTCTCCATTCATAAATGTTGACTTGACATCCATCTAATATACCTTGAATTTCTTATGTGCTGCATAGGCTAAGAATAACCTTACTACTTCAATTCTTGTCACATTGGCATAGGTTTTCAATAGACTATTCCTCCTTGCTACGAGTAACCTTTACATACCAATCTTGCTTTTTTCCTTACAGCTTCACCTTATTCATTCATCTTTTTCTTGAATACCCATTTTGTTCATACCATATTCTTGTCTACTAGTCTAGGGACTAATTCCCATATCTAATTCTTCATTATCGAATCCAATTCTTCTTTCATGGATTTCTTCCCATAGTCATCTTTGCATGCCTCATCTATATTCTTTGGTTCTACTTGAGATATCAAGCATATTTTTTCATTGGTTCTACTTCTTGTCATCACACCTTTACCTCTAATACTGATGATCTGCATTGGTGGATGATTATTTGTCATATTCTTAACATAAGTATGAGTTGTTATCTGAACTCTAGATTCTTAAATTTGTTCCTACCTTAGCTCTCCTTCATTCTACAAATCATTTTTAGTCTCATAGAATATGTCATCATTCCTTGGTTTAGTAACAACATTCTCATTGTCAAAATTATAGTCAACTATTCTTTCTTGTATCTTGAATTTCTCATCGACTCTTATGTTTGTACTTTCAACAATAGTTAACAAATCTATCTCTTCTACTACTTCCTTTTCATTAACCAATTCAGGCTCATTATCACAGTCATTTGCAAATATTTCTATACTTTCTTTAAATTCTTCATCTTCATCAAAAAGTGAACTCACTCTAGTTTTTCTTACTCACTTAGGGCATCTAGATGAAAAATGATCAAACTCATTACATGTCCAAAAAGAAAAACCTTCCATACCTTTTGGATAACATTTCAAGAGGAGATCAATACCTCCCTTAATCTTCATGTCTTCTTCAAATCTTGATCTATCTTTACTTGTGCCTATATCTAGAAACTCAATGCTCAATTTTGTACCCAATTCTAATCTCTCACCAAGAAGCTCCATCATTTGGCTGTCAAAATTTCTTGGGTAAAAGCACAAACATATGTCACCCTTTTGTAAAGGAAGGCTAACAAAAGTATAACTATTCACCTTCAATTTTTGGAAATATTATGACAAGCTAAGTTATAGAGAGGGGAGGGCCGAATCAATAACTTCTAAAACTTTTATCCCAATTAGCAATTAATCCTTTATATGAATTTCGATCTAACTGTATGCATGAGAAACTATAAAAAAGAAACATGAAAGCATACACAACACTTTAACACAAGATTTGGTGACTCAAAAACCTTCCAAATAGAAAGTAAAATTTGGGTGGGGATGATACCCAAAAGCTTTAGTACTGTAGTATAAAGTTGGGCTGTTACAACTTACAATGATTACTTCTGATGGTCTACCCTTTTCAGAGCAATAAGGATGGCTACATCCACCCTACAAAGGGATCTAAAAGAATACAATGAAGTATGCACTCAGTAAAGAGATTTACATAAGAATGTTAGGACTACCTTGTTAAAGGATTTTACTAATCCACCTATTAGGATGAAATAATAGTTGATCTCTGAGCTACAACTTGTTTTGTTGAATGAGATTCCTCTGAGTGTACAAATCACCTTGTTGTGATAGATGAATCTTTGTTGCTCCTAATACTATTGTAGCCTTTTTAATTTTCCCTTATGCTCTTCTCTGATTATTAGATTACTTCCTTGTGATGATTTGAATGAGATACAGTACATTACATATATCAATCTAATCACATAATTACAAAGTTACCCACAATAAAAGTTTTCACAAATATTACAAAGTCAGTAAAAGTGTAAAAACTTGGGCTATAATGACTAACTCAATGAGGTTCTAATACTCGACATCCATTTTCAATGCTTGGCATCATCATGCACTTAGTAGACATAAAAGCTCGATCCATACTAACAACTTCCAAGTAGTCTTGACTTGATCAATGCTGTACAACTCTATATATAAATTAAATCACTTAATTCACACTACATAGCTTGGTAAACACTACCACCTCTATCTCATTATAAACTAAGTCTCTTTTTCATGTCCCCTTTTCAAATAATTAAAAATAATAATCTTTGCTAAGGCAAGCAGGCCCAAAAAGGTCAAGTTTCAGCAAAGAGGGATAATCTTTGGAAGTGAATGGACTAATAAATGAAAATTATTATTAAAATATGTTTCATTAACCCCTCTTGGATGTGAGTTAGGGTTATTCCCTCTTTTAAGGGGTTTGGAGGCATTTTGGGCTCATTCCAGAACTTGATTTTTGCTCATTCTTTGTTATTCTTCAGAGGCTGTCAAACCTGTGGAGAAGGAGACCCAAGAACAGGATTTTGCAGGTTTCCAGGGAGACCCAAGAATGGGAGTTTGCAGGTTTCTAGGAAGGCTAAGGATGGGAGTTTGAAGCCATTCCATGTGCATGCTCATACAGAGTTTGCCTTTGTGCTGAACAGTGCAGATTTGTGAGTTTTCGGTTGTGTTTTTTTGTATGAGTTTGGTGTTTTCAGTTGAGTATTTCATATCAGTTTGGGTTGCTGCTGTATTTCAGACTTTAATGTGTTAAAATAGAGCTGAATATATGTATTTAGACCTGATTAAACTTCTAAGATAGATTATTAGTGTTTTTATGGTGTTTCCGGGCATTTTAGTGTTAATTTCGGGAGCCCAATGAGCATAGTTTTTGTCCTACATTTGTGAACTGTTGTGTAAAGGCTATACGGATCTGGAAATGTCATTTTGTAGGCTGTTATGCTGCTGAAATTTCTATAAAAATGTCCATTTTCAGATTTATTAATAATTTGTGAAGTTGTGAAGCTTTTGGCACTATTTCTGGCATACCCGATTTGGGGTTTCTTGAGAAATTTGGTGGATCTTTGTGATATTAGTTGTTTGATCTTGAAAATATGGTTAGAGGCATGAAATATCATATAAAATCAGAAAAGGGACATTTCAGTGGTATCAGAGCCATGATCTTGCCAGCCTAAGGTTTTGTAGAAGTTTGCATGTCAATTTTGACAACTACCCAGATCTTGCATGCCAGTTTTGACAACTACCCAGATCTTGCATGTCAGTTTTGACAACTACCTAGATCTTGCATGTTAGTTTTGACACTACCTAGATCTTGCATGTTAGTTTTGACAACTACCCAGATCTTGCATGTCAATTTTGACAACTACCCAGATCTTGCATGTCAGTTTTGATAACTACCCAAATCTTGCATGTCAAAATTTATGGTTGCATTCTACTTCTAATCATTTGCATGTTAGTTCTTGGTGAATTTGGTGGTTGCATGTTGCTTCTAATTAGCTGCATGTCAAAATTTATGGTTGCATGCAACTAAGTGAAAGAGAAAAGAGATATTTACAGCGAGAAAAGAATAAATAAATTTTGATCAAACCTCCAGTTGAAAGTAAAAGTATAAAATCCAAGGAAGGAAAAAGTATGGCTAATCTAGATGATATGGCAAAGAAATTTTTCCAAGACATCCAAAATACTCAGAAGCAAACAGTGGATAGTTTGGCAAAAACTAGAGAGGCTTTGCGAATATTGACAAAAAAAATTGCAAGGAGTTGCATCTATTAATGAGAAAGGGAACACTTCAGATTAGTCAAGAAATATGAAACTCACACCCTCTCAATCAACAAAAATTATTTTCCTACATACAGATGAGCCACCAGTGCCAAATCCAACTATTAATCCTGTGGAAGAGGTTACAGGTAACTTGATTACATTAAGAGCTACTTACAATGGCTTAGATGATGACTTTCATAGTTCGATTCCATTTAGAGAATATGTGGATATGATGAACACTTTGATGCCCAAGAAAGAGAATAGAAGGGAGCATGACATAAGTGGAAGAGAGCTCAAAAATAAAATAAGCAAGTTTATAGCACCTACTTTTGATGGAACAAATAAAATTTTAGCTAGAGCATGGCTACAAAATTACAGACCTTCTTCACACTTAACCCCATGAAGGAGAGTGATGCTGTTCAAATTGCAAGTCTACACTTGGAAGATGTAGCCTATGATTTGTGGTATCATGGAATGACTACTCAAGGTCATGATCAGGTAACTACATTTGATGATTTTAGTCAAAGAGTGATAGATAGATTTGACCTCAAGCATGATGATTATGAGGATGTTGTTGTGCATGATGGTGAGATACCTGGTAGAGATGAGCAGACATTAAGCATTCATGACTTTTTTGAGAGAGCGTATCAGGCACAGTTAGATGCTTCATCACATGAGGTTGAGGCTAGTAGTACTTCACATGATTTATCCTGCCAGCTGAAGGTGAGTAAAGATAGCATTGTGACTTCATTATCTCATCATGACAGGTATGTGGAGTTAGTTGGTATTGGTCATATTACTCAAGTAAGGATTTTGCTTGAGTTACCAGCTAATTCTAGTTTACAGATATGGACTCGAGATTGTTATATTGGCATTTGGGATTCAGTTGACTAGAGATCTTTAACACATTTTGGTAGCAGTGTTTGTTTGGGTGCTATCATGGATTTGATTAGCAGATTGCATGGTGTTGTCTTTTCTTGTGCTAGCAGCTTGTCTGTTGTTGGTATTAGTTTTTATACACTGGTGTTGGGCTTTGTTCATATATCCATTCGACCATACCTACTGGAATGTGTTGATGATCTTTCATATTTGGCAATGTGTACAGATGAGTCCCAGGATCATATTAGCATTGATGACATCCAAGAGGATGCAGTGGGTAGTTTTGAAGACTTAGTTTCCTTGGCAGTTTCTTTTGGTACAGAGGAGTTAGACATCAGTGCTACAGTTTTTGATACTCGATATGTCGATATGAGCTTTGGAGTTGATTCTTGAGAGGGTAGTAACTTTGAGGATACTCCTTTAGATAGTGCATTAGCGGAGGTTTTTAGGAGATAGTCTAGCCAGTGCGAGCATGTGTTTAATTAGTTGAGATTTAGTGAGCGAGACATTGCTATTGCTTGCCAACATTTTGATGTTGCTCGTTAGTTGTTAGCAGTTTATGGATGGGGTTCTCCTACTAGTGATGAGCAGGGAGGTAGTTATCTTTCCTTGATAGAGTTCCACTCTTTATGGGAGGCTATCTGGATTCTAAGATGGGATTATATGCAGTTGGTAGCCAATAGAGATTATCTTATGGAGTGGGGCAGTACAACATACGATGCATTGTTGGCCAAGGAAGATGAGGTGAGTGAGCTTACTCAGCAGCTTGAGTTGACTTTTGAAATTCTTGAGAGTACACAGTTGGCTTTCAAGGAGTCACAATTTCATTTGGCTAAGGTTACCATGGAGTTAGAGAGACTACAGTCTTTACCTGATTCTATACAGTCACAAGCTCTGGTGTTTGGTGATCTGAGGATGTCCATGGCCGAGATTGTCAGAGATAGTGGGGATGGGGATGCATCCATCCTTGATACTAACATTGGCATATCAGGTTCATTCCCACTAGAGTCAAGTTCAGTTGAGTTGCATGTTGTAACAGATTTTTGTATGCCTGACATGGTGGTGGCCTCTAGTACTAATGGCACAGAGACTAGAGATGTATCAAAGATCATGTGTGATGTTGGTGATATCTTTGGAGGTAGTAGTTAGTTCCAACATGGTTAATGATCAATTGCAGTTAGTTTCATTTGGATTACAGTCTAAGCCATTGACTGAGATTGGTGCATTCTATTGGCATTACACTATGAGGTACACTCATCAATTTACCTTTGATGACCATGTTGATGAGATGATGATACAAAGATGTACTTTGGTTCCTAGTGCTTGTCATCGGTTATGGGATAGTTTGATACCTCGGGATGAGAGTTGTGATGGGCATGACATGGTGATAGGTTCTGTAGTTGACAGCTTGATAATACATGACTTAGAGCAGGAGTTTGGGATTGTTGCTTTAGTAGTTGTTGTTACTGATTCTACTCCTTTGGCTATGAAATCTCCTAGCTTAGCTGGTAGTCAGTCATAGTGGGCTATATCACTTGTTCATGACAAATTTGGTTTGGGGTCCATTTCTTTTTATCTTGTAATGTCTTTTCACCATCAGCAGTGCATGGGAGTTAAGGTTATGAGATAGTGGCTGGTGATTTGTAGAGTTGTGTTGATTATAGGAGTTGTACAGTGTGTGGATTCTCCATACTTGGTACAGTTTCATTCAAGAGCATTCACCATTGTTGCAGAGTTGGATTGTACATTCCATATAGGCCAGTGGGATGCGTTGATGGTATTTACTATGTTGGTAGTTTGATTTGTCCACTTTACTTAGGTTTTGATGTTCTAAGAGTTTATGTCTCATGGGTTTCTGACTATGGTAGTCATAATTTTGGAGTTTGGTTGAGCTGTAATTATCAGTTTGACTATGGATTCCTCTTGGTCATATTGCAGAGGATATTGTAGGAGCCTGTGTTATTTGGCAGTAGTATAGTTCATGACTACATTTGGGATCCAGGTGGATTGATTGGTTTATTGTTAGCCATTTCTTAAGGACAAGCAATATTTGGGAGGGGAGGACTTGTCATGTCCCCTTTTCAAATAATTAAAAATAATAATCTTTGCTAAGGCAGGCAGGCCCAAAAAGGTGAAGTTTTAGCAAAGGGGGATAATCTTTGGAAGGGAATGGACTAATAAATGAAAATTATTATTAAAATATGTTTCATTAACCACTCTTGGATGTGAGTTAGGGTTATGCCATCTTTTAAGGGGTTTGGAGGCATTTTGGGCTCATTCCAGAACTTAATTTTTGCTCATTCTTTGTATTCTTCAGAGGCTGCCAAACCTATGGAGAAGGAAACCCAAGAATGGGAGTTTGCAGGTTTCTAGGGAGACCCAAGAATGAGAGTTTGAAGGTTTCCAAGAATTCTAAGGATGGGATTTTGAAGCCATTCCATGTGCATGCTCATACAGAGTTTGCCTTTGTGCTGAACAGTGCAGATTTGTGGGTTTTCGGGTGTGTTTTTTGTATGAGTTTGGTGTTTTCAGTTGAGTATTTCATATCAGTTTGGGTTGCTGCTGTATTTCAGACTTTAAGGTGTTAAAATAGAGTTGAATATATGTATTGGGACGTTATTAAACTTCTAAGATAGATTATTAGTGTTTTTGTGGTGTTTCCGGGCATTTTAGTGTTAATTTCGGGAGCCCGATGAGCATAGTTTTTGTCCTACATTTGTGAAATGTTGTTTAAAGGCTATATAGATCTGGAAATTTCATTTTTTAGGCTGTTATTCTGATAAAATTTCTTTAAAAATTTCCATTTTCAGATTTATTAATAATTTGTGAAGTTGTGAAGCTTTTGGCACTATTTTTGGCATCCCCAATTTGGGGTTTCTTGAGAAATTTGGTGGATCTTTGTGATATTAGTTTTTTGATATTTAAAATCTGATTAGAGGCATGAAATATCATATAAAATAAGAAAAGGGACATTTCACTCTTGGTTAACATTGTTAGCTTGGTCAACACTAGTCTCTCATCACATCAATTGTGAACTTGGTAAACACTGCACAACTCAATTTACACTAGAAAACTTGGCATACACTAAAATGCTCAGTTTACAATGTTGATCTTAAACTCTATAGTAACTACCTGGTTCAAACTAAAATCTATCCATAGGACTTGGTAGTAACTGAAATGCTTGGTTAACACTATGAACTGTACAATATGCTTGATATGAACTCACAATCTGAATAAGTGTATGTCATTAATAACAAACGTGACTAGAATTTTGACAATCTCCCCCTTTGGCATTAGTGACAAAAAGACTTATCAGTCAAAACTTATTTATCCATCACCTTATATCTCCAACTTGGTATAGTATACTATTTTTGAGATTTCAAAAAAAAAAAAATGTAAGGGATACATTTATGTATATGGTAATGCTTCCTACATAGATAATATACACTATACTATACATATAATATACATTTTCTTTACACTTTTCTTACAATCTTCTCCCCCTATCTTTTTATATCTTTCTCTTCATGAGTTCTATAGTTTCTTCCCCTTTATATTATCTTATATATCTTCTCCCCCTTTTTGACATTAATGCCAAAGATTTATACTATATGTATTTACACAATAATGCCAAAATGAGACAAGAAATCTGAATGTACCTTCAGTATGATTGCCTATGTCTTGTCCTAGTTCTCTTGTGAGACCTTGCATGTGTGCAATGTGGCCTTGCATGTGTGCAATGCCACCTACACTTCTACTAATAGTTCAATCATATGGTCTACAATAAAGAAATTATTATCACGGATGAGAGTTTTTGAATAAGCAATATACTTCTATAGTGCATCCATGATAAGGAGTATCATATTTTCAATATCTACCAATGTAGATCTAATTCTTGCCTCTTCTCTAAGAAATTTTACTTGCTTATCTATCAAAAATTAGATTCTTTTGAAATGGGCAGAGCTTGAACATGGGTCAAGATGCAATTGTTGAACACTCATCTTAAGGTCTTCATCAATCTTAGATAATTTTTCTTTTATTTCCTTTGTAAAACTTGAAATATCACATAATTTACCAAAAAGAAAAGTTTCAAGAGTATAAGAAGTTTCAAGAGAACTCAAAATAGTAGATAACTCTACTTGGTAAATGGTCGTCTTTTGAGCAATAGGTTCTAAGACCTTATTCTCAAACTTTTCCTTTGCTTTCTACAACAACTTGTCTTGTCCATCTAAATATTCATTATACTTTTGAATTGCCTCTGCCAATTGATACAAAACTAGTTGAGAAGAATCAACCTCTATACCTATAGCTTCTACCAAAATATTCTTGGCATCCTCAATGATTTTAAATTCTTTATCTCTTTCCTCTCTAAGCCTCTATTGCTTGGCTTTCTTTTGGAGTAATTCTCTGAAGGTTTGCATTTGATTAGGATTGAGTTTTGAAATATTCCAATCAGGAATCACAAATTCCTCATCAAGATCTATATCCTTCTCCTTTTCTTTATCTTTACCCAAAAATTTTGTGCTTGGTTGAGGCTTGATCTCAACTTTTCTTGCACTTATTTGTTGTGTACTGAAAATGGAAATAATAGTTGATATAGTAGGGCTTGGCATGAAAATTGATAATGCACTTATTGTAGAAATACTAGTGGTACAAATACGTGAAGTATCCAAAACCATTGAAGAAGGAAGAGTCTGTAGCCTAGTAGATGAAGTAGTTGACACTTTAGTCAAAGATGTGCTGAGCTAAACTAGTGCAAAGATTGATTAGATGATTATGCTTGCACTGCTAGACACAATCAATCTTGTTGAGACTGTCTTCATGCTTGATGTTGTCACTTTTTTTCTTGGAGAGTGAAGAAGTGAGGCAATAACTACTGCAGTAATCTTGACTAGGTCAGTTTCCTCAACATCTTGAGTTCCTTCCTCAATAGCCTCTTGCTCTTGTTCCTCTTCATCATCAATGTTGTCAAAATGAGTTACTTCTTCATCATATTTCTCTTCATCATTTTCTTTGTCATCATCATCATCCTTGTCACTTATACCAATTGGAAAATCACTCAGTTTGTGAAGAAGATAAATATTCTTCCATGTATTTGTTGTGCTCTTCACAACATGCTCTATTTCTTTCAACAAAAGAAGACAAGTATTGAATCTTACAGTTAATTTTTCTTCATGTTTATTTTAATATTGTTTTACTTCCTTCTCACTTAGGTTTGGCACAAGTTGTCTCAAGGTCTACTTATATATGTCCTTAATAATTTGCATTGCATGTTCCCATCTTGGCTTGATTTTGTTCATTAATGCATCTAGAATTTTCTGAGTGAGCTAGTTAGGTGAGTATTTCCATTTGTCCATTTTAGATATCAGAATATCTTCAATCTGCTTTTGGTCATTAATTTTTTTGGTCTCATATTTTAATGCCTTGAAATTTGTTATCCTAGAACTTGATTCCAAATCCTTCATCCTCTCTTCAAATGTCTCCCCCTTCTTTGTCTGCTTTCTTTTTGGAGGATCTCCTAGTGAATACTAGAGTGGATGTCTTGGCAAGATTAGTAATGATTTTGTTACCCTTTTTCTTTAGTGGTTCTTCTTCCTTTGATTTCGCTTCTTTATCTTCACCTTTTCCCTCGGTTAGCAGGAGAGTAGAACTTGTTTTCAACTTGGAAATCCTTTTCTTGCCTTTGGTAACTACCTAAGGGGGATTGATCTCCAATTCTATTCAAGCCTTAGCCTCATCACATGTGCCAAAATATGTAGCCTTAGGTCAACTAGTTCATTTATTAGTGCCTCAATTATATCTTTTATTTCATCAATGTTTACCTCATATCCTAGAGGTTTCATCCATGTAATTCTAGGCCTAGCTACCTAAATGTATACCTTATCACTACCCACCATAAAACATACATCATCCTTATAATCCTCAACTAGTTTCTTAGGGATTTGGAATCTATTATTCATTTTCTCCTTGAATGCATCATAATAATTATCCATAATACTGGTGTAATTTTCTCCCATCTCAGCAATGTATTCATTTATTTGATAAAGTACTAGCACATCTTTCCTCCAAACAATAGTACCATTTGAAGGAAAGAATATTTGAACATAAAAGAATAAACATGTCAATAGAGAACCAAACTTACAAGGATTGTTATTTGATGCCCTAATGTTCTCCATGTTCTTGTTGAAATGATTGAATAGTAGCTCAACAAGGTCAAGAGATAGGTTATTCTTGACTTCCTTGTATGCCAAGTCTAGGACTTCACATGACAGACTATTCAACCTATTTGAATTGAAGATCTTGTGTGAAATGACATGAATACCAAACTTCAACTCCATGTTAGTGACACTACTAATCTTCATTCCCCTACCATCCCACTTGACTGGGGTTTCCTTCTCCAGTTCAACACAACCTAGGGTTTTTGTCATTTTATCTTTAGCCAACATTGGGAGACCAATGATCCTGTACATCATCTTCTTTGTAATCAAAATTGGTTGCTCCAACCACAACTATCCATTGCACACATGACTAAGAATATACCTAATCCATTTGACTTGGAAGTCTCATGGAATGTGAGGAATATGGGTTAAACCTTTGGCTTCAAGATGTTAATGCTTAGGTTTCAAAATACCATCAATGCATAACTCCTTTAAACATTCATCCATTTCTTGGGTGCCAATATCATGAATCACACATTTAAACTGAGAATGGATATCATTGATCAATAGTACCTTGAGAGGGATTTGCAAGTGCACTCCACTTGGGTCTAGGGTTTCAGCAACTATAGGAGTGAGCTTAAAATCTAGTGTCTTCCATTCTACTCCATGAACCAACATGTCTGACCCTAATTTTTATTTTCTATTGGTAGCTACTATCTTCACTTGAAAGGGTTTTAGAGAATTTGAAAACTTCTATAACAATTCACTCAAATCACTTGAATGCTCTTGAAGATCACTCTACACAATTTTCTCTCAAAAATTCATGGTAAAAATGACTTCAATTTCTTTCCTTTTATCAAATTTCTCCATAAAAGCTTCGTACAAAAATTAGATGAATTTTATAGATTATCATCCACTTCACTTGCATTGATTACTTGGTAAATTCTTCCATCATTTGATAGCCACATAAGATTTAGTTACTCCTAACCTTGCTCGGTAGAGTTTGTGACTCAACCTCACTTGGTAAGGAAGGTAACTTGGTAGTAACTGGTACCTTTTACTCGGTGATCCCTTTGCATCTTGACTGATAATATGGGTCTTTTGTTCCATCAACTAGAACTTATTTAGATGTCTTCTTTTGTAGCTTTCTTCTAGTTCTCCTTTGAGAAATCAAGTGGAAATGGTGGAGTCACCCAATTTTTGAGTGACTTGATCATCATTTCTTTGACTTGGATTCTTGGTAGACTTTGGAACCCATTGTCATCTCATTTGTTTTCTAATATTATTAGCTTTTTCCTTCTTTTCATCTTCTATTCTTCCAATATTCATACAGTTCTTGGCAAGGTGACCAAGTTTTGTATAGATAAAACATCTTTTGGTGGTATCTCTTTTCCTCATGTGATGTTTTACACAATTCATTCCAATATGTCCAAATTCTCCATAGTAATGACATCTGCACTAGGTGTTATAGTCCCAACCAAATATAGCTTTCACAATTTGTTCTATTGGATTTAATATCTTGGTTTTGCATTTTGATGACTTGTGCCTATGCTTCTTACATTTGTGACATTTGCCTTCAAATCTTTGTTTCTCATTGCATTCATTTTCTCTATGACCATGCTAATTACAATTGTAGTATTTTCTATTTAATTTTGTTTTACCATTGCTCCAACATTTTTTTGAAGTATAACCTATCTTACCATAGTGATTGCAAGTAGGTTTTTGGTTCCTTTAAGCTTCTTGCTTAGATGATTCTCCTTTTGTATATTCAATTCATGCTTTTCCCTTTTGTCTAAAGTGACTTTGTTCATTCAACTGGTTCATGTCTGATTGAGATTTCAACATTCTTTCATTGGTTTTCTTTTCAATGTTTAGATCATTCTACAGTCTTTCATTCTATGATCTTAGGTTCTTGATTTCTTCATTTTCATTGGTGAGTTGATCAATGAAGTCTACTTCTTAAAGGGACAGGTGTTGAATTTCATTGTTCTTTCCTTTTATTTTTCCTCTTATCTTGTTTTTCTCTTCCATGACTTCACTTAATCTCACTAACTAAATTTCTTGCTCTCTTCTTAGTTTTCTTAGTTCTTCTTGAAGACTATTATTCTTTTCCAATAGGACTTTGATTGCTTCATCAACTTCATCTGAATTTCTTGGGTAGATGTCTTAAATTATTTCTTCAATGTAGAGTGAATCAATCATCTGGATTACAAGATATTTTCTTCTTTTTAGGGATTGGGAGAGCTACTCTTTTGCTTTCTTGAGTTGTCCAATGGAAAATTCCAAATCTAGCTTCTCATTGTCAATAGCCTTGTCAAGTCTAAATACTTCCATTACCTTTGATCTTTGATCAAACTATTAAAGTTTCCACTAAGAACCACAATTCTTTGATACCAATTGTTGGAAATATTATGACAAGCTAAGTTATTGAGAGGGGAGGGGTGAATCAATAACTTCTAAAACTTTTATTCCAATTAGCAATCAATCCTTTATATGAATTCTGATCTAACTACATGCATGAGAAACTGAAAAAAAAACATGAAAGCATATACAACACTTTAACACAAGATTTTGTGACCTAGAAACCTTCCATATAAAAGGTAAAATTGGGGTGGGGATGATACCCACAAGCTTTAGTACTATCATATAAAATTAGGCTATTCAGGCTTACAATGATCACTTCTAGTGATCTTGCTTGTTAGGAGCAATAAGAACTACTAGGTCCACTTTGAAAAAGGATTTAAAAACATATAATGAAGTATGCAATTGATAAAGAGATTTATATAAGACTATTAGGTTTACCTTGTTAAAGGATTTTACTGATCTACCTATTAGGATGAAATAATATATGATCTTTGATGTACAACTTGGTTTGCTGAATGAGATTCCTCTGAGTGTACAAATCACCTTGATGTTGTAGCCTTTTTAATTCACTCTTTTGCTCTTCTCTGATTGTTACATTACTCCCTTATGATGATTTCAATGAGATATAATACATTACATATATCAATCCAATTATATAATTACAAAGTTAGCCACAATACAAGTTTTCACAAATATTACAAAGTTAGCCAAATTGTAGAAACTTGGGCTCTAAAGTTTGACTCGATGAGGTTTTGATACTTGGCATCCATTGTCAATTCTTGGCATCATCATGTAATTAGTAGACATAAAAGTTTGATCCATACTAATCACTTCCCAATAGTCTTGAACTCAGTCTATATTGCTGACTTGATGAATATTGAATAGCTCTGTATATAAATTGAATCACTTGACTCACACTACATAGCTCAATAAACACTATCACCTCTAGCTCAGTATAAATTGAGTCTCTTGGTTAACATTATGTAGCTTAGTCAATACTAGACTCTCATCACATCAACTATAAACTTGGTAAACACTGTACAACTCAGTTTACATTAGCAAACTTGGCATACACTAAAATGCTCAATTTACAATGCTGATCTTCAACTTTGTAGTAACCACTTGGTTCAAAATAAAATCTATCCATAGGAATCGGTAGCAACTGTAGGACTTGGTAGCAACTGAAATCCTTGATTAACATTGTTAACTATGCACTATGCTCAGTATGAACTCATAATCTGAATAAGTGTATGTCATGAATAACAAACATTATTGGAATTGCAACATCAATGACATAAAATTGGTATTATTATTTTGAATTTATAAATGAAATAAACTAATGAAATGTGTAAAAATGGATGAATTTTGGGATTATAATTTTTAATAATTATTTGAAATAATAATTGATATATTTTCCTAATTTTTATAAATAATATTTTACGTGCTAAGAAATGCTAAAAAATAGGGGTCTAGTTCCCATGACAAAGTTGTATGAAAATAAACTTATTTCCCTTTGATCTTCAACTACATTATAGATAACATATATATCTAGAATAATAAAAAATAAAAGTTGGCTTTAGACCTATATTTTCTCTTTTATACAGATTGAAATTTCAACTCACCTAAAGTTGATAGTTTTCATCTCCCACCACATTTTTCAAAAAAAATCTATTCTAACTAGGAGAAAAATTATCTATTCTAGAAGAGGACTCTCTCCTCTAGAATGTTATATAATTTTTAGATTTTGTTGATATGATTTAATAATTTTTTCTTTCTCAAAATTAACATCTTTTTGAGTGTTAAAATATGTGGTTTTGGAGTTTTTAAATTATAATATACTATATGTAATTAAAACACTATAAAATCTACATGAGAATATTCTTGACTCTAACCTCTATAAAATGCTATTTATATGTCATTAAAAAAAATCATAAAAAATAGTAAGAGTTATTGAAATGCCACTTTTCTTTTGTAATTTTATTTCCTTAGTAATTGGATACAAACTAGTATAAAACATGCATTTAATAGACATTTCCAATTGGAAAAGTGTGAGACCATATACAACTTAGCTATAATGAATTTATCTAGATCATATGTTTTAAAATAAATTGAATTTTAGATAGAGATACTCAAATTTAGTCATTTTGATAACTCAACCTAAAAGTTGACACAGCTTTATGATTTTACCCTCCTTCATTCAACTGATGACTATTCTTTCTAAAATAACTTGCCACTGATCTCCCAAATTTATTAAGCTTTATCTTCAAGAACCTGCCTTTGATACCAATTGATAGAAATAACAGTCCACCATGATAATGGGGGATGAATCAATTATCTAGTTAAAACATTTATCAACCTTAGCTAATCTTAACCATGCAACCAAAGTAAACAACAACCATAGTAAGATGTAGACACACAATTACACTAGATTTGTTAACTAGGGAAACCCTTGATTAGAGGGAAAACCCTAGTGTGAATGATGCCCACAAAGATATACTCATATATATATATATATATATATATATATATATATATATATATATATATATATATATATATATATATATATATATATATATATATATATATATATATATATATATATATATATATATATATATATTCCTTGTTAGAGGATGGAACCTATTAGGAGTCTTTAAACACATTTAGTACATAAGAGCCCCTATTTAGAGACATTGAATCCCTATTAGGAGTTGTGGAAAAAAAAAGGACCCACTATCCAGAAAACTTCTAGGGGAAGACCACTAAACTTCACTGTCCAAGTGATCTCTCAACTATTCCTTGAAGAATAATTGTTTGTATTGTGCTTTTTCCTCTTTCCTCTATCCTTTCAACCAAAACATCATTATCAGATCTTGTAGACTAGGTCATGAACCTTAGATCCAAATATCAAACCTCAGATCAAAATAAAACTTTGGAAATGGAGTTTTCTCCAACTTCACTCTACTATAATTATCTTTGTAATCAACTTGTTTCTCTTCTATTCCGCTCTTCATGCTTCTTACAATCATTCATACATAACAAAATAAAATTTTCTTCCTTTATACCAAATCCATAAAATAATTCCTTGAGTCGACTATTACACCTTCTTAATTAATTATTATAGGACCTCATTAAGAACAAGCTATACTTAGTGATAACATCAATCTATCACGTTGTAACTTGAATATTTTTCTATACATGTAATATTGTGATTAGTGATCTTAGCCATGCCATATCCAACAAGTCTTCTATGTGCCTTTAACCTTTCTTCTCAAAATAACAACCCTGCTAAGAGATATAATAAGTTTACCAAAACATGCTTTCATAAACTCTATCTTAGAATAGTCTTCACCAAAACTTGCATAACTTCTTCTAGACTTAATATCTTTTTCTCCTGAGGTTGTCTGCATTTACTAAACACTTAATATTATATCTCTTGAATCTTTCTAGTGAAAATACTCAACAATTTGTCCATACCAACTTGATCTTTACCATTTTCTTGTATCAGATACAACAAAAAATTGCTATGTTGATATCAATGAAAAACATAGTCATGAATGTAACATATCATCATCGTAATGATCTAATAATGTTCCTAAAATTATCCCCAATAGTAATATCATTAGAATTCATGCTTCCAGTAGGTTCGTCTTGCTTAGATTCATCAACTTGCTCTATTATCTTAGGTTCATCATGTTTCTCTACTAAATCAATAAATTCTATTTCCTTTGATATTTCAATAGATGTTCTTGATTCAACCTTATTTAGATCCAATTCCATAGGGGATTGGGGAACTAGATTTGGTTTTCTTATGATTTCAACTTTCTCGGTTGATTTCTCTCCAATTAGATATCCAAGTCATGTCTTTTCATAAGATGGTCTTTGCTGAAATATCTATTGATCTATCTTGTCACTACTAGAATAAAATTTTTCTAATTATTTCTTAGCTTATGCCAATTCTCGTTTCACAATGATATTCTACTTTTCTAATTTTGCATGCTCAATCTTGATCATATTTAGTTTAGATCTAACTTGACTTAACTCATATCTAAGATCTGCATTCTTAGTTTTTAGTTCAGATTCATTCTTGCCTCCATTTTTCCTAAGACTTAAGTTTGATGATTTTTAGTTCATGTTTCAAAATATAATTTTCTTTCTAAAGATTCCCTACTTCATCATTGCCACTAGTCTGTGCAATTCATTCCTTGCCAAATTTTAGGTCATCAATCTTGTCTATCATTTTATCAATTAAAACTTTTGCATCTTCATAAATATCTTTCAGGTTATCTCTTTCTTTAGTAAGAATGTCAATCTTCTCAAGAGCTTCTTCAAATATTTTCTTCAACTATTCCATATCTATAAGGATCTTACCCAAGGTGTTAAACTTCATTTGAGAAAGTATGCTTTGATACCAATTGTTAGAAACATACAATACTGAGGAGGAGGGGGGTGGGGGTGAATCAATAATCTACAAAGTTTTGTCCACAATTAAATATTGTTAATTAATTTATAACTTGCATATTAAAGTAAACAAACAATGTTGAATAGTAAATATAATTGTGCACCTAAATAACTCATAACACCATTATTTGTTAACTAGGGAAACCTTGTCCAAGGGAAAACCCCTTTGGGGATGATACCCGCTAGATGATTCACTAAATAATAGGATCATGTTATGGATATTGACCCTATTAGGAGTCTATGAAGTACATATAGTGTATTGACTCCTTGTTAAAGTACTAGGCCTTGTTAGAAGCCTCAACCCTGTTAGGAATTGGTAGAACAAATTGTTGAAGATAGATTGAAGAAGATTATTAAAGAGGGAGATTGTTGAGAGCGAATTGATACAAGTATGATCAATATAACTCAATAATTTTTTTTTTCACTAATGTCAAACCTACTATTTTCTGGTAAGACAACAGCATATATGGCTTATGTACTATCACTTATTTGATTTATGAAGATGATTTGATCAAAAGATATAACAATAGCACCTAGAGGAAAGGTTGAATTATGATTGTGTAAAGAAGTACCAAAATTAGTTAAGATAGTGATAACACGATGTATTTATAATATACTTAAGGTTACAAAGGTTGGTTACATTAAGAACATTTAGAAGAACAAGTCACACAAATTTTTTCTACCAAGCTTGACCAAGTGGATATTAGGTGTTGAAAAAAGTTAGTGCAAAATGAGTAGAAAATTAGTTAAAGCCAAGTAAAAGTCTATTCTAGTGTATGCTGAGAAAAAAAATGGATGTTGAGTAAAATTTAGTTGATGCCAAGCATCGATAAACTTTAGTTCATGCTGAGTGATTTTACAAAGGATCTCGAGCAACATAGTATGTGCTGAGCATCAGAAGCTAAATAATGCCAAGTGGTTACATCATTTGAAAGATCATGAATTCGATTGATCTGATTAGACAAGTTTGTTCTCTTAGATTGTGTGAGCTAGGTGGAAGATAAGGTTGATGAGTTGGTGGCACAAAATTCAAGGTAAATCATTTTTGGGAAAATTTAAAGATGATTCAAGGACAAGTTTCTAGAAGAGATATGAAATATAGGATAGATTCATTGTATCCTACCTAATCTATCCTAACCCTAAATTGGATGATGGAGAATGAGCAAAAAAAGATCTTAATTTCCTATTTATAGGAATGGCTGGTCAAATGCAAAGGTTGTCATGTGTGATAACTTGAGGAAGACAAGGAGTCAAGGGTTTTCTTTATTAAGTGACTAAGAGAAGAGTCTGTATTGGCATGTTAAGAAAGAAGGCTTAACGGTATGAATTCTTGAAGGGTGAGCAAGCTATCAGAGCTAAAATGTATGAAGGCCAAGTAGAATGGAGGACTAAAATAGAGATCTATAATTTGCAAATGGAGTTGTAAGTTGTTATCAGATTAAGCCTTACCGTTACTCTCTAAAAATTGTATCAGTCTAGAGTAAAATCTTTTGGATTAAGGTTGACCTAACACTCATTTGTAAATCCTTTAATTGGGTGACATTTCAAGTGAATGGTCTAAAGTTCTATAAAAAGGCTCACTCCTAACAGAGTGATTGAAATCCTTTAATAGGGTAACTTTTAATAGTGTGTATTGTAACCTTTAAGAGGGTTGGCCTTTCATAGGGCATCACTTCAGAAGAGTGAAAAAGATTAGCATGTTACTGGTGGTTTTTCATAAATTGGGTTTCTATGTAAATCATTGTATCAAATGTGTTGGTGAATCATTTATCCAAGGTCCAACTGTATAAATAAAAATTTCCATAGCTTAGTGGACCCATAAAACATTTATCATTATGCATGCATCCATAAGATTTTGCAATCACTTAAATCTTGTAGGTTATTGTCAAATCAACTTGTAGAAATGTAAACACAAAACATAATAGATTTATCAACACACTTGACATAATGATTTACATATAAACTCAATTTGGGAAAAACCACCAATATAATGCTACTATTTTTCACTCTTCTAAAGTGATGCCCTATGAAAGGCCAAACATATTAAAGGTTACAATACATATTGTTAAAGGTGACCCTGTTAAAGGATTTCAGTCAACCTATTAGGAGTGAACCCTGTTAAAGGACTTTAGACCATTTAGTTGGAATATCACCTAGTTAAAGGATTTACAAATGACTATTAGGTCAACCTTAATCCAAAATATTTTACCTAGACTAATACAATTTATGAGACTAATAGTAAGGCTTGATCTAATAACAACTTACACCTATATTTGCAGATTATAGATCTCTATTTCAATCCTCTATTCTACTTGGACTTCATACATTTCAGCTCTTGTAGCTTGTTCACCCTTCAAGCATTCATACCCTTAAGCCTTCTTGCTTAACATGTCAATGCAGACTCTTCCCTTAGGTCACTTGATGAAGCAAAACCCTTATCTTTCTTAAGTTCTCACACATGACAATCTTTTCTTCTAATTGGTCATTCCTATAAATAGGAAATTAAGATATTTTTTTGGTCATTCTCCATCATCCAATTTAGGGTTAGGAAAAATTAGGTAGGATATAATGAATCTACCCTATATTTCATATCTCTTTTAGAAATTTCTCCCTAAATCTTCTTTAAATTTGCCTAAAAATGATTTACCTTGAATTATGTGCCACTAGCTCATTAATCTTATCTTCCACCAGGTTCACACAATCCAAGAAAACAAACTTGTTGGCTCAAATCCATCAAATTCACTATCTTTCAAATAATGTATCCACTTAGCATTATCTAGCTTCTAATGCTTGACACATACTACATTGCTCAACATCCTCCATAAGATCACTTAGCATGAACTAACGTTTACTGATGCTTGACATCAACTAAACTGTACTCGATATCCACTATTTTGCTTGGCATACACTGGAATAGACTTTTACTTGGCTCCAACTAATTTTTTTCTTAGCTTTTACCGAGTTTTCTCAGCACCTACTATCCACTTGATCAAGCTTGGTAGACAAAGTTTTTGTAAATTGTTCTTCTAAATTTTCTCAGTGTAACTAGCCTTTGTAACCTTAAGTATGTTATCAATGCATCATGTTATCACTATCTAAACTAATTTTTGTACTTCTTTACACAATCATAACACAACCTTTCCTCTAGGTTCTATTGTTACATCTTTTGATCAAATCTTCTTCATCAATCAAATAAGTGATAATAATTAAATCATATAAGCAGTTGTCTTACCAGCAAATAGTAGCTTTGACATCAATGAAAAAACAATGATTGAAGCATATTGATCATACATGTATCAATCTCCCTCTTTAATAATCTTCTTCAATCTATTTTTAACAATCTCCCTCTTTGTCATTGATGGCAACCCAAACTAACTAGGTTAAAACAATAAGACAAACAAAATATGAAAAATAATAATTCCTTATACTAAAATCTCTCCCTTTATCAACAACTTCCATCTTCTATATAATCTCTTCCTTATAACTCCCTCTGAATTTCTTCTTGTATCTCCATCTTACTAAGTAGATGTTAGAATTAGAACTTTTCTTTCTTTGTTCTCCTGATTAGTGACTATCTCTCTATTTCTTGTATTTTCCTTGATCAACAATTATCTCCGTCTTTGACAAAAATGTCAAAGACTTGTTACCTTAACACATAGATATGAACTTGTTCATTTTCTCCCTCTATCACCTTACTTGTGACTAATTTTAAGTTTTAGCTCTTTGATTACTTTAGGTAGCTTCTAAAGTAAGATCCACTATATTAGCATGTAAAATATGAAAATTAGCTTGTTTGATGTAGGACACTCCTTTTGTTACTTAGATAGCCTTTGATAGGGGTATCATCCCTTGTTTACCTCTTAGATACTCATGAGCATCCTTAGGTAATGCTTTTGTGAAGATATCAAAATTTTTCTCTTTAGTGTTAACATATTTCATCTTCACCTCTTTATCTTGAACTAATTCTCTCAAGTAATGGCACTTGATTGCAATGTAATTAGTCTTTGTATACATCATAGGATTCTTTGATATATTAATAGCACTTTTATTATCACAATAAAGTGTTATAGGTTTTTTGATCTCTTCCTTCATACCTTTGAGTAACTATTTGATCCGAACAATTTTTGTACAATTTATAGCAGCAACAACATATTCAAATTTAGTAGTAGATTGTGAGGTGTAGTTTTTATTTCTTGCTAGCCCATGTAACTAGCCTCTTGCCTAAGAAAACTTCTCCTCCATTGGTACTCTTCCTTTCATCAAATTTTCAGCTCATTCAACATTAGTGTAGGCTCTTAATTAAAATTTCTCATTTATCTTATAGTATAGACCAAACTCCTCTATTCCTTTCAGATATCTCATTATTATCTTTACAACCATCAAGTGATTCTCCCTAGAATTAGCAATAAATATTGCAAATATACCTACAAATAATGCTATATCAAGTCTTATTTGTACTACATATCATAATATTCCAAATATAGCCTTGTATAATGTTTGATTCACCTTAGCTAAATCATCATTGTTTGACAACTTGTGTTCTATCACCATAGGTGTACTTACTAGTTTGGAATCCTCCAGTCCAAAAAAATTTAATATTTCCTTGACATATTTTACTGAGTGATGTATATACCATATTTCATCTAATATACTCACAAACCCACAAAGAATTTGATCTCTCCAAATGTACACATTTCAAATTATTGCTTAATTTCATTTGCAAAAGCCTTACATAAAGCATCTTGACCTCCAAATTTGATATCATCAACAAAAATTTTAGATAACAAAATATCTTTTCCTTTTTTAGTCTTTATGTATAGACTATTTTTTTCATCTATCCTTTCAAATTCAATCCTCACAAGATACTTATGAAGTCTCTCATACCATTCTCTTGGTGCTTGTTTCAAACCATATAGAGCTTTTTGTAATATACATACCATGTTCTTATTTTTAACATCAACAAAGCCTTCTGGTTATTCTATGTAAACTTCTACCTCTAATATGCCATTCAAAAATATAGATTTAACATCCATCTGATAAAATTTGTAACCTTTCTATGTAGAATAAGCAAGTAGTGTTCTTACTCCTTCCAATCTAGCAATAGTGGAAAATGTCTCTCTATAGTCAATTAATTCTTCTTGTGCATATCTATTGCAAACTAATCTTTCCTTGTTCCTATTGATTTCACCATTTTCATCTAGCTTATTTTTTAATACAAACTTGGTGCCAATCACATTTTTGTCTTCTGGTCTCAGAACTAGAGTCCATATTTTATTTTTCTCAATTTGCTCAATCTCTTCTTCCATGGCTTTACTCTATTCCACATCTTCTTATGCATCTCTTATTGATTTAGTTTCCTTTATGCTCTATAAGAATGTATCATTTCTCAAACTATTCCTTGTTATTGGTTTAGCATTTTTATCTCCAATAATTTATGTTGCAGGATCATATCTCTTGACATATTTAGACAATCTTGGTTCAGTTGTAGATTCTTCATTTTGTCTTTCAACTTTAGAGTCACTATATACATCTTTGTCAAGTAGCTTAGCATTTCCACTAATCTCTAAATCTTAATATGCTTCAACTTCATTCTATAACTCAACTTTTGAATATAGCTCGGTTCCTAAATGCAACTCAACATTCATAGTATGTGACTCGAAAGTCATAGAAACTTGTTGTTGGTTTGTAGCTTGATTTGAAGCATCTTCTTTAGTAGACATACCTTCATAAGAGTATACAAATGATTTTTATTCTTCTATTTCTTTCATAGGATCAGCCTTATGTACTTCTATATATTCATTAAAATTTACATTTGCACTTTCCACAACTTTGTTAATGTCAATATTTAAACACTTATAAGCTTTACTTATTGTGGAATATCTTTGGAATATACCTTCTTCAATTTTTACATCTAGTTTACCATTCCTGAAGTCTTTAAGAATGTAGTATTTGCTTCCAAATACCCTAAAGTACTTTACATTGGGTGAGTATCCATACCATAGTTCAAAAGGTGTCGAATGAGTACCTTTCTTGACTTGTACATCGTTCAAGGTATAGATAGTTGTACTTACAATTTCTCTCTAGTATTTCAAAGCAACATTTTTCTCCATCATGAGTGTTCTAGCATAGTCCATTATAGATCCATTCCTTCTTTTAGCAATTTCATTTTGTAGAGGGGTTCTAGAGGTATATGTCTATATTTTGATTCCTCTATCATTACAGAAGATCTCAAACTCATTTGATGTGAATTCTCCTCATCTGTCAGATCTCAAACACTTCATACTTTTACCTCTTTCCTCCTCAACTAAGTACAACTTAAAAATTTGAAAAGAATTAGATTTCTATTTTAGAAACATAACTGTCATCATTCTAGAATAGTTATCAACAAGTAGCATAATATACTTATATCCTTTATAGCTTTGCACATCAATTGGACCATACAAGTCCGTATGAACAATCTCTAGTATTCCTTTAGAGGTATGAGTTTTACTCTTAAAATTTGACTTTTTCATTTTGCCCAACTAACATTGTTTGGATGTTATATTATCAAGTTACCTAGCTTTTCTCATGTTATTGATATTGACTAGGTTATCAAAATTGACATGAATAACCTTTTGTACCAAAACCACACATCATCAAATTTTACAACTAGACAAGTAGCATCCTCTAAATCAAGATAGAATATATCACTCCTAGTTTTATCACCCTTTCCAATCAATTTTCCATTTGTGTCATATATCTTAGCAATTTTATTTTCAAACTCAATCTTACATCTTGAATTATTGATTTTTGACACACTCAAGAGATTATAGTCAAGTCCTTCAACATAGTAAGCATTATCACATAGAATATTATATGTGAGTATGATAGAACCTTTTTCTTTTATAAAACATGGTGCATCATTACCAAATATTACACTATTTCCATCATAACACTTCAGGGTAATGAACTTACATTTGTCTCCAGTCATATGATGTGAACACCCACTATCAATGATCCATTTGTCATTCTTGTTGACACAACTTACAAGTGCAGCTACCTTATCTTAATTATATTCATCCTTCATTGCAACATACACCACTTCATGACCATGTCCATCATATTCATCTTTTGTTTCCTCTTTAGAGATATAGCAAGACTTTTTGTGTTTGTCTTTGTAGTCCTTGCTATCTTCATCTCTCCTAATTTTGTAGATGTCACCACCTCTGTAGTTCTTCTTCTCTAGACATCTAGTAGGAATATTAAAAACCTCATTGCAATTGAAAAAAATGGTAGGTAATTTACTTTTGAACTTGCCTTTACCTTTGTGGAATCTTCATGCTAGTAATGCTTCAAGTTTTTCTATATCCTCCTCATTTGCATCACTATCACTGGACATATACTTTATCTTTTTCTTCTTCTTCTTCTCATCAGTTTCCTTCAATGACACCTTAGCTTTGAAAACATATTCAATATTTTCAAGTTTGTAATTATCAAATTTAGATAGCTCCAAAGTAGTGAGTCTAACTATCAAACCTTCAAGTGATAGATTATTTCTTGGTATGCATCTTAGTTCTTGAATTGCAAAAACTCTAATAGCATATATGGGCAATATTGTTCTTAAAACTTTTCTTAGTACAATATCATCATCTATTTTACCATTAACTCTATTAATTCATTAACAACTTCTTTTATCCTTGCAACATATTTAGCAATATTTTCACCTTCTTCCATTCTCATATCATCAAACTTACCTCTAAGAATTTCAACTTTGGCTCTTAGAACATTAGTGTCTTCTCCATAGATGATGGTTAAGGTATCCCACATTTTCTTTGAACTATCAAGACCTTTGATATCATCAAATTTTGCATAGCTTAGGGTAGAGGCAATCTACAGCATTGCCTGGTTATGTTCTTTCTTTTTCTTCATATCATCGGCTATTAGGGCTCTAGTAGGATCAAAATGCTCATTAGTAATGGTAGATTGTTCATGATTTCCAAGTCCTCCAAGGTGTAGCTTCATCAAACTTTTCCATGTAGGAAGGTTATCTCTATTAAGCTTGAGTACTTTTCTTGTTGACATCTTGATCTTTGTGCTTATAGCACCTTCAAACTAGTCCTCTTAAGTAGATAGCTCTAATACCAATTGTTGAAATACTTTAGAATAATTGAGAGGAGGGTTGAATCAGTTATCCAAGGTACTTCAACACAAATACAATCTATGGAAGAAGATCCCATTGACTTAAGATGCAATTATATAATTTGGTTCTTCACAAGAATAGATATACATATAATACTTTCTTTCTACTATATTTTGCAGTTTCTCTAATGAAACATTAGGTGTAGTTCACATATCATCAATAAAAAATCTTGCATAGATCATATATATATCAGATAGTTCATGATACATTGCACACTTACCTTTGCAAGATGACATCTTAAACTTATACCTCTCATATTAATTATTCACTACTTAGTTAGCCTTCATACTTTCACAAGCTTGGCATAATATGAAATAACTTATGAAATAATATCCACATAGTTGGATCATTATGACTTAGTTATTATTTCATAGCCACATTCCTAAAGCCATATAATCCAATTCTCTGCTATGCTCTATTTTGTAATATGAAACACCTACACTAGTATTTTAATCATATCTCATGCTGACTATCCATACATGTCTGCGCACTAGTATACATCATCATGACACTTTGATAGAGCTTTCCTCAACTATGCATGATATAACTCTTAATGAGCCATCTGTACACTTGACATGTATCTCTATTCTACTACAAATTGTCTAACACTTAGAAAATTTTCTAACTCTAAATGCATAACTGAAAACTTGAATACATGTTGCCATAAATGAGAGCCACTAGGACACCTATCAGGCCATATTTCCAAAATTAAATACCCAAAGTCAGCTCATAGAAAACATGGCATGAATAGGAACCAAGTCCAAACCAAGTGTTAGAAAAACCAAGCTGAGCATAAGTAAATTTCCAAGCATTTCCAAGCTCCCAATGAATGTCAAGCACAACAATGTATGCCAATCTCCTAGCAAATGCCAAGCACCATAGATAATGTCGAGCTCCTAGTGAATGTTGAGCATCATAGATTATGTCAAGTGATTAATGAATTCCAAGCACCAAAAATTATGTCGAGCTCCCATGATGTTGTACAAGGCAGGAGAATCCCCAAAGGAGATTTCCTAGTCACCGACAAATAAGCACACATCGAAAACACAACAACAAATAAGAATAATGCAAGATGAAAAGAATATAATGTAAAGTAAAACCCTTTTAGTTGAAATTTGATGTTTTAGTGGGCATGATGTTTTTGTTGGGCTCTAGTTATTTTATAGTAATCATAAATTTACTTTCTAAATTTCCATGAATCATAATTTCAATTTCTAGTAAGTACTTGCTTGTTAGTAGTACTACATAGTACATAATACACACACCGCATGTGACTAGGAATTGATGTACGTAGTAATGCATTTTTTTGGAAATGTTTATAGTATCATTTCATATCTCCAACATATGTGTGAAATAAGTAACATCCATTTACAAACTATTGTCTGTTGGATGATACTATGTCGATGGTTGAATTTTTTTTTGGGCCAAACATCTAGAATGAAGTCTCAACCTTGTTCAAGTATCTAGAATGGTAACACATTTCATTCTAACCTATACCACTTGTATTGGATAGTACATACATGTATTAGTCACTATTAGTCGTATTCCATCTTGCATCAGCTTCCCATGCATAACAAATTTATTGGCATGAACTTGCATTTATGTTGAAGATTTGTGAAGATTTAATAATTTAAAAGAAATGAACTAGATGTCAAATGGACAAATATGTAGGGAGTCAGGACTATTTCTCAACCACTCAGCTTATTTATAGGCAATTGAGCTGCTTCTTTCATTATTTCTCATCTAGTTTTTGGTAGTCAATAGTTAGGTAATAGGTATATACTTTTAATGCTCATTTAATTCTAGTCTAGTTTACTCGGTGGTAGTCTAGTAGAGTGGTGGGCCCTATTCTACTGGCCACTCCAATTCATCTAACATGGAAATTAGAAGAGCAACATAAGGCCTTTTTAGGTGAAGTTCCCTATGAAAACCTCTTGTCAATCTACAATGAGGTTGTTCCTACTACAATTATTGCTGTGAACTTAATAATTCATGCTATGAAATTGTTATGGGGCATTAGTTTTTGGAGAACGAGAATAGGTACCATGTCAAAATTGACATTACATCCCATTTTGTAGCCTCTCCACTTGACATCGGAGAAGCAAGGGTTGACATTTTTCTTCTCTTGAGGAAGATTTTTAAAGCATAATACTTGGGCAATGACATTGATATTGTTCCTCATGCAAAATTAGGGGTGGGGATCCCTTTGGTGAGTAAAATTCATAAGCTTTTGGAACGTAGTCAGAATGTGGCCCTACAACCATTTTTGTTGGGTTTGACTACTAGGAAATTGAGTTCCACCATAAGAAATGGGGACGAATTGGCTTGGATTTCCTCAAAAAATGGTATAACTTGGACAAAGTTGCATGGGACAACTTGTGGCTAGAAGAATTCAAAACCTTAGCTTCATCTTCTACTTTCTACAATGACTAGTATAGTAGTATTAGGGTTTTCCCCTAAAGTCTAGTTTCACTTTCCATTTTGTTTTATATAATTATAGTCACTGCACATGCCTCTAGAGTCTCTAGACTCTACTTTAGATTGTAATTTTCAAGTGACAATGAATATCAATGAAATTTCTAGAATTCCATATAAAATTGTATTTCAATATTATGCTTGCTTATGTAATATTTTGTCATTTTCCAATTTTTTTATTAAATTGATAAGAAAAAATATATAATATTTAACGATGAATTAAAATTAACTTATTGAGGTTTCACATTTAACAATCAATTTAATCGATAGTTACTTTTACAATCAGATTTAACTCTTCATTGGATAGGCTTATTTTACAATCAAATTTAAAGTATCATTGAAAAAATATTTCATTTTCTAAATTAGAAATATTCTAATATATTTAAGAACTATGTTACTACTATTATAAAATTAAAAGGTCATGTCACAATGACCATTGGCTGAACAAAGATAAAAAACTTTAGATGATTTTTGAGCAAAATTTGGCAATATCTGACTAGCTTTTCTAAAAGTCCTGGAAAGAAGACACATGGAAAATATAATCAAGCATGAAATCACTATGTGCATAGTAGCACTATTTGATCAAGTTAGATTAATGACCAGAAATTATTTTTAGGAAAATATGGGGCACACTCAACTAGTTTTATAAATGAAACTATAAAAAGACATGTGTCATCTCTAGTCTATGATAACTAATAAATATGCTATATAAGAACACTCAACTATTCATATTGTAATCCCTTTTTAGTTAAAATTTTAAGTATGCTATATGAATGAGAATAATTTAACTATATTGTATTAGGTCCTTAAAATTAATGATATTTTAAGCATCTTCAAAAGCATAAAATAAAATAAATATATTTTTAATGTAAATGGTTTAATTTGAAATTTAATGCACATTGCACAAATGCATAAGTGTTAATAGAATCTTTTTATTATTATAATATAACAATAATTAATATTATACTTATAATTTAATATGATGATGTAAGTGTTAATATAATAAAGGGGATGCCACCACTACTGTTGGATGAACAAGGATCAATAGCTTAAGATGTATTTCAGGCTGATTTGGGCTCCACTCAACTCATTTTCCCAAATCACTCTAGAGAGAAGACACATGGCATACATGTAATACTAGTGACTATTCTATAATCATTTTGACATAGATAGTGGATATCATACTGACACGTGAGATAGGGAATCGAGCTGACCATTATTCAATCAACTTAGATTAATGACTCTAAATGAATTTTGGGCCGATTTTGACAACAGTCAACTTATATTTACATATTCTTTGGGAAGAGGACATGTGACATACTTGACATAACATCTATTGTAGCATCCACATCCTTTACAGTGATACACACTATTCAATCAATAAAGATTAAATGGCCCTAGTCATATTTTAGGCTAATTTTGGCTAGAGTAGTCTTGCTTTCTTGAATGTCGTAGAAAGAAGACATGTGGAATTGATGTAGACCATGATGTTGTAATGAGACATAGAAAGATCGACAAATAACACCATTAGAGCATTTAGATTGATGACTCAAGATTTATTTTGGGCTGAATTTGGCTACCTTCAATTTTGTTTCAAATTTCCCCTCAAAAGAATTCTTTAGCAATAAGTTTTCATAAATTAGTGAAACTATTAGAGTTAACCCTAAATTATACTATAACAGTCTTATATTTTAGGTTTCTCAAATAATTATAATAGTAGTTGTCCACTATACAATGTACATTAGAATTAATATCAAATACATGCTCGAGTAATTTGCTTTTGTGAATACCATAAGGTTTATTTTTCATTATTCAAATTTGAATTTCTATTGTGTACACAAATTACCAATCCAAGGACCAAGATTCAATAAAAATAGTGGATCTGAAAGCATCAAAAACCTAGTATTCTTTGATAACTCACAATGTCATAGAAAGTAGTTATCAATTACAGTTTCAACTATCCAAGTAAGAACTAAGATCCTGATTCCTGAACACACATTTTATTGGTAGTTTAGTAACTATTATTGGCTATAAAATTTGGGGTTTAATTTCCAATTTATCATGCATTTTAATCCTAAATTTTTTACTTTTTAGTGCCTAGGTAACTTGAAAAGTTAAAAATTACAAATACAACTTAGGGTTTAAATTTTATTTGTGTCTATAAATTGTAATTTGTGTTTGTGTATAGTTTTGTGAATTTTTCAACAATGATGAAAATATACAAAAGGAGTGGCATTGGAAATGGAATTGCAACCCAAAGAAAATACAGGGGACTTAAAAACTAGTTAAAACACCAGGTTTTACTGATGAGTTCCATGATATTTTGGATCCTATTATCTATGGAAGGAGTATTAATGCAACCAGATATGTAATTAAAGATAAGTGGAATGATGCACAAAAATAATCAAAATATATTAAATTGAACACCATGATAGGAAGCATAGTAAACAAAATTACAACATGGATTGGTCAAATTTCCCACTTGGGATTCCCTCAAGTATTCCCTTGTAGATGTCATAAGTCTCTCAAGGTACTGTACTAGTCCTAGTTGATAACTGACCACTAATACTCTAACTTGTATCTACTACATATAAGAACACACTAAAATTATAGAGAATAGATAGATAGGGGTTTGAGTTACATACCTTTGGCTAAAATGTAGTTGTCACACTCATGGCTCGCTTGATAATGATCTTGGCAATATGAGAAATTGAGTATTTACAAGTGAATACTTATTGGAATTGAGACAACCTACTTATCTATGAACGTACCTATACAACTCTTTTGTGGCAAAATTTGCGAGAATATCATAGGGCATACCAAATATTTGGTGAATCTTGCATAAGAAAAATATGTATTCTAGAATTTCCAAGGTGAATATGGTTTTTCCATTATAAAGCCATACATAATATAGATGGAAGAATTGAATTTTTGTACACAAATGTCTATATATCTAGGTGGCAAATATCATCGCTCTCCTAAAACTTTTTTTTTAAACCACAGGCAAATTGAGGTCGTCCAAAAATATCACATAGGAAATCATAGGAGAAAGTGTTTAATTTGTCATGTGCCAAAATATTTTTGATTGGCTATTTTGTTTTGAAATGTGATCCAATGATGTAAATACTCTGGCAATGGACCTAGGGGTTTGACTTACATTTGGTAAACTTGGGGTGATGTGCCTGTATATGCTACTTTAGTATGTTAAAAACACCAAATTAAAATAATAAAAAAGCATTTGCATACTAATTTAACATAACTTCATGAGAGACAAAGTGAAGTCCTCAAATGAGAATATGAGCCATGGATAGGCTCTCTCAATGAGGATGATCACTTGATGTAGAGGTGTGTCTAATAGCTAAGATGGTTTGATTATGTATGTATGCTCAAATGCTCAAATGGTCTTCAATGGAGGATTTTTGATAGATTTTGGTGAATGGATTTGATGTAAAAATGGCTTCTCAAAAATGGAATTATGGCTTTACTTCATGATCAAAATGGCATTACTTTGTTACTATGGGTGATTGTGTTAAAATGGCTTGGGAGAGGATTCCTTAAATAGGCAAAGGGCTTGAGGGATCAAGGGCTAGGATGCAAGGATGGGAGAAAGCTTATGGAAGGTTTAGATTGAATGAGAGGAGAGCGAATGGATTGTGCTTCCTTACAGCCAATTAGGGAGTGACACATGTCACAAGGTCATTGGTTAGAGCAAGAGGGGTTGAGGGGTCAACAAAGGAGGCTCAAAGCTCATAAAGAACCTCATAATGGCTTGTAAGAGCAATGAATGGGCTTGTTAGAGTCATTTTTGGCTTTGTGGGCTTCATAAAGTTTTATGGTTGGGATATTTGTGAGAGAGTTGAGATATTTTGACTTGGGTTGGATTAAGAAAGTCTTAAGCTTGACTTAGGAATGTGCAAATGATTAAGGATTGGATTAGGCTTGGGTTAAGATTAGATTAGGCTTGTTAGAGATGGGCAAGTGGATGACATTTAATGAGGGTGGGTGAAGGAGGAGATATTTGTTGGCTTTGGCTTGGGTTAGCAAGTATTAACCCATGTTTAGGAAATGTGACAAGGTTAGGAGAGGATTAGGATTAGGGTCAAAGATAAGGATTGACATCTTCTAGAAGAGTCTAGGCTTTGGATGAGGATGAAGACTTTCTAGAAGAGTCTAGAACTTCCTAGGATGAGGATAAATAAGGTTTTTAGGAAATAAATAAAGTTTTATTTATTTCAAGGGTTTGGGTTGAGGAGATATTTATTAAAATATTTTTAATAAACATGAGGATTAATATTTAATCTTAATTAAATATTTTGAGTTGGGATTAGGGGTAGGAAATGATGGGATTAGCCTTTAATCGAAATTAAAGAAGAATTATAAGATTTTGGAAGAGGTTAGTGGTTTTAAAAAATTGGCCAAGTTTTGGGCAAAAAATAAATAAATTATTTATTTTGAGATTTTTGGTTAATTTATTAATTAAATAATTAATAAATAAGGAAATAATGTTTAAATAAGATTTAAACATTTTTGGGAGGGATTCCTTAATTAAATATTTTTAATTAAGATAAAGAGATTTAATGGTATAAAAATAAATAAATTAAATAAATAAATAATTAATTAATAAATGATGATGTCATAGGAGACTTTTTCAGAAAATAAAAATACTTTATTTTCTAAAAGATTTTTTTAAGTGTCTACATTTTGCCCCTCTTTGACATAGTTTTGTGATAACACTATTTCAAAGAAGTTTGAATACAAACGACATGACGAAGATGTTTTAGCAACAAAGTTGCCCCAGTCTTGGATAAGAAGGAGAGACTAGACTATGAGATGCCCCCTCAAGAAGGCAGCAGGGAGAGAAAATGAGGCTCGATGGCTTCTTGAAAAATACAAGAATTCTCGATAAGCAAGGAGACTCAAATTGGCAAAGAGAAGGGGCTAAATTAGCTCAAACTCTCACTATGAGAGAATGATAAAGGAGAATCAGATGCACAAGAGGAAGCAAGCTTAAGACTTTAGGGAAGGTGGAGGATGAAAGAGCAGAGCACTATAAAAAGAAATCTAGGATAGGGAAAAGGATGAGGGGATTATAAAGTTGATGCAACAAGATTTCAAAGAGTCAGATTGACGGAAGATGGGTTTCGGAGATCCCTAGGACTAGGATTATGGATCTCGAAAGATGAGGCTTGGTGGATTGATTGGATTGGTGGATCCCTAAGACTAGGATTGTTGATCCCTAAAGCTAAAAGTGAAGATTGATCTAAAGAGATACTGATGCATGAGCTAGGGTAGGAGAGATAGATGCTAAATATGGATGGGGGATAATGGAGATGAAGGGAATCCATTGAAGCTTTTTGAGTAGGGGGATACTTCAAAGAGAAGTACCACCATGTAGTTGAGCACTAGATTTGCTATAGGACTGGTTGGTTAATTGCCAAGGTTACCAAAAACATCAAGGCTATGTCACCAACTATCCAAAGGACTGACAGACTGACTCAAAACAAACACACAAGGATTGCCCTAGCATCACACATGAAACCTAGAGGAAACAACGTGGAACCGACACTGGGTAACCCACAAGCAAAAAAGAAACAAATGAAAGACTTGATCAAAACCATATGCTCAGAGTGCCCCATTCGCAACATACCATGATATGGAAGATCATGGCAACCTTGAGGAAGGAACAAAAAGATTGCTTGGAAAAGATACTTCAAAACCCAAAAGGGAAGATTCCAAATCAAAAGAAAGCAAAAATCCAAAAGAGAACCGTTTGCCAATGAGATGGGTAGGACGAGGTACTAACGGACCAAGATTAGACATGAGGAAAGCTATATCTTGCAAGGATCTATTGGAGAGCACCTAAGCTGGTGGATTTGGATGAGTGACACGTCTGGCAAGCTGAACTAAGAAGGATAACACTTTGGTGATAAGAGATCTAGCTAAAGGATGCATTAGAATAGCTAACCAAGATGTGCGATGTGTGCAAGATGTTGATCAAGGATGAACTGACATGAACGCTAGATAAGTACAATGGTACTAAGCTAAAGAGGATGTACAAGCTGACAGACCATGATATGGTACAAATGTACAAATTATTTTGGACAAAATTGGATATACAAGCTATGATACAAGGTATGATACAAGTGTTGGATACAAGATTATTTACAAGCTGTATAGGAAGATATGGATTTGGCAAGATGCATCCAATGATGATGATAGATGTGCGACCAAGGATGGGGACAATGCTAAGGTTGGTGGTAGCTGAGCTAATAGATGGCGCTAGAGTGAATGGCTAATGAGAGGATGACATTGGATTTGAATGAGAATAGCCTAGAGTGAGATACCAATGACAAGGGAGGATGGACAAGACAAGATCTCCAAGGAATATAGTGCCCCCAGTCAGAAGATGACATGCGAAAGGAGTTCTTATGATGGATGTGATAGGATTGAAGCTAGGACGGAAAAGCTGAAGGAACTAAGGAGATGGATGATAGCAAGGATGATGGGGTGAGGTTGCAAAAGATAAGTGGATAGTGATAAATAAAAGCTATAGGATGAAAGATAGGTGGATAAATTGGAAGATGGAGTTGGATGGCAAGAGGTGACCAAAAGCATGAGGATGATAGGCTAAGCTAGGGATGGCTGGACTACACATGATGCTTGTTTGTCAAGTTTTCATCATGATACTTGTCCAAGGTGCTTGAATTGCCAAGTTTTCACCAGTGGATGCTTTATTTTTCTTTATTTTTTTTAACAATTTTGACTTTGGACTTAGTTGGAATGATTTTGGCTTTCTTCATCTATTTTTGGCTTTTTTGAGATTTTTCACTAGCTGTTGGAATGTTCAATTTTGTTGCTAGCTGTTGGTACACCAGATGTGTGATTTATGCAATAGATCAGATTAGATGGGATTGATGGTAGGAGATGGAGGGATGAAAAGTCTGGAAAGGAGCATGAGATGGGGATGCTTGCAAGATCAACATTGGCACATGTTGGGACGGGTGTGAAAAGAGCATATGGGGGATAAATGGTAGATGCGGACTTGATGGAGGATTTGTGGAAGTGCACTTGGGGATATAGGCACCCAAGATGGAGTTAGGAGATGGGGGAAATGAATCACTGGATGGGGGATTAGCAATGGTGGATGCCATTATGCATTGGGTTTCAACTTTTGTCTTTGGGATCCACATGGTTTTTGATTTTCTTTTCATAGGCTTTTGCATTGTTTTGGATTCTTTAATTGGATTATTCCTTTTTTCAAGTATGTCTTTCAGAATAGACATATGATTGCCTAGGATGTGGATTTTTAGCTTTATGCATTTTGAAGTTGGCATTCACATTGTTGTGGTAAGCTTTGGGAAGATGGTTACAAGAAGCTTTGTGAGATGGAGAGGATATGGAAGAGCATGTAGGGGTATGATGATGGATGATGTGCCCTGATATGTGCCTTTGTTGATCTTGCATAGGAATGGAGGGAATAGGATTTTTATGATGGCTAATAGGAGGATGGAGGATGGTAGATTTTGGGACATGGGAACCCAAAATGGATTTAGCAGATGAAGGTGGGATATGGTAGGTTGTTTTGGGTTGCAAAGATGGTGGAGGGGGGATGACATAAGATTTCTTGAAGGAGTGACAAGAGGATGGCATGTGGGCCTAGAGATAGGCTTGGTTTGGGGATGGTGTGTACCAACACTTTTAGATGGTGAGCCTTTGGATACATATCCAAGACCATGAAATCCTAGATTCATTTGTGCAATAATAGGCTTTCTGATTCCTTGCTCTTGTGGTCTTAAACCTTGACTTTGATAATGCCATCGATTGAGCATTTGAATGAGCTGAGGAAACTTTTTGCTCGTAGAAAATGGTAGAAGTGCTTTATTAGATGTATTTCAATGGGGAGGTACTTTTCTTATTTCTTTTGTTGAGAGGGGGCCACCATGGATGAATGTAAGTGAACCAAGAGGGTAGATTATAGATGGTGGAATAGCTTGGGTAGGTGGTAAGATGGAAGCATGGAGTGGAGGAGATGGTAGGATAGGATCTTGATTTAGCTGATGGGATGAAAAGATATCCTATAGTAGAGGAGGTATGGCTTGAGGTTTTGGAGATGGAGGGGATGGTGACTGCACTATGGATGGAAGACATGGTATGATGATATCTTTGTTTATGCTTTGGGGGATGTCAACATGCTTTTGGGCAGGATCTTGGTAGGATTGGATTGGAGTGGATGGTGCAATAGGAGGTGAAGGGATGGATTCTTCAAAGGCAGCAAATGGATAGATGGGAGATTCGGTAGTGGAGATGGGTGAGTAGAAGATGGATGCATAAGGGTCATTACGAGAGATTTGGGAAATTCTTGGAGGTGATGTGGATAGGATTTGGAGAGATTTGACAGGTGGTGGGATTTTGATGCTTGTGAGAAGTGGAAGGATTTTAAGCAATTTGATGGATGGTATGGGGATGATAGCTATGGGAGGTGGAGGTGATATTATAGATGGGGAAGCTTCATCACTGACTACTTCACATAGTTGGATTAGATGACATGGCTTATCGACTATTGGAGGCAGCTTTTCTTGTATTTCCTCTAGGAGATTCCTCAGAGACTCATGTGTCAAAGGTGGAGGTGGTGGATTGATAGGAATAGCTGGTGTGATGGGGGTGGAAGATTGGAAGCTTGGTTTATTGGGTGATGGAGGAGAAGCTGGGATATGAGATGGCATGACTAGATAGTTTGGAGGAATGCTTGGATTTTGGGGGATGGTTGGCGCAAGGCATCTAAGGCTCTCAAGATACCCGTCATAGTCAACAAGATTTTCATCATCATTAGAATAGGATGTACTGGGAGAAAAGACAATGCGACCAAAATCATCATGATAGGGTTTGGATTTCATATTTTGATGATGAGTTGGATGGGGATGGTGTCTTGCATATGGATGAACACGAAAGCTCATGGTTGGATTTGGATTAAGCATAGATTTTGGATTGGTTGATGAAAGATTTCCTAGCAAGAGTCAAAGCTGCATGACAGACCTAAGGAGGATTGGCTGGAGATTTTTGGCTTTCCTTTGGATGGAAGACTTCAAGGGTATGTTGTAAAAAAGTGAGAGTTTTGCTTTCCTATGTGCAGGATTGGTGGCTTTTGGTGTCAACTTGAGGATAGACAAATGATCCTATGGGCATGACACGAGATTGACCACTTGTGGATCCCAACCTTTACCTTAAGGTGATGAGGGATGACAAGTGACAAGTCTAGATTACCCTAGGCAAAGTAACAACAATTCCTTAAAGGCTTGGGTGATTTTGGATTGGGTTGCTAGCTGGCTGGGGGGATGATTTGGATGGACTTTGGATTTGGGATTGTTCTAAAGCAAAGAACTAGATAGATTCAGTTGCGACGGGGGAGCTTGGATGATTTTCTGATGAGGCAGTGACTACACTAAGTATGCCTTGAGCTGGGAGATTTCTTCTTTTCTAGGATTTTGACCAAAGTTGGCAAACATTCATTCAAAATATATGAACAAACAAGCTGACAAAAGTTTGGAGCAAGCACGTCGAACACACCAACATCCTAGGAAGCTTTCTACAAGGATGAAATTTGGTTTAGGTATGGAGTCCTCGATATACATGAGGTACATGAGGCCCAAATCTGTAGATGAAACCAAAAAGATGTCACACAGCTAAGAGGAGTGGTAACCCACTTCTCCTCTTTCACTTCTCAAGGGTATAAAGTTCCTTGAGGCTTAGCTCAAGTGATAGAATTTTGATCCCAAAAGAGGTGTCTTTGGATTCACCTCCTGATCTTTATACTTCGTCGAAACACTGGAGTTGAGGTCATCCCAAGGGGTGATGAAATTCCCAAGCAGGCCTCCTAAAAGCTAAGACAAGATTTTGGATCCTAATCTTATGCACCCAAGATGGCCTCGAAAGACGACAAGGGGAGAGAAGACTTGGATGATCTTGTGATAAAAGACAGAGTTCTTTTGCAACTGACACTTTAAGTTTTCTGATCTAGACCTTTTGAAAACACATGTGATTTAAGATGCAAATGTTCAATTCCAATTTGAAATGCTCCAACAAAAGAGAGGTGATCAAAGAATGAATACACCAAGAAGATTTAGGGTCAACAAAAATTAAACTCGTGCGCTCAGAGGCCCTCCATGTCAAGTATCGATTGATTTTCTTTAAGGCATTCAAGATTGAGTGTCAATTTGTTTTAAGCCCAAAACAAAGATGTGTGTAAAACTCAATTTCAAGTGCACAGCCGGAGGCCCTCCACATCAAGATTTGTTCAATTTTTATGCCCAAATGAAGTGTTAGCGAGACTAATGTGCATTCAAGAAATTTTTTATCTTAGAAAAACCAATAAAAACTCAAGTGAGTGGAATTTGATTTTTGTGGAGCATTTAACACCTTCTTAGGTAGACTCATCCCCATATATGGTGCTTATATTACAACCAATGGTTAGAATGATGGGTGATTAAAGAGGGTGAGTCCAACAAAAAATTCACTCAAAGTGTCTTTATTTGTTTTTATAACTTAAAAAGTTTCTAAAATGTGGATTTTTTTTATGCCTCAAAAGATGATTATTTGATCTATGGAATTCAAGATTGGATTTTTTGTTTTAATCATGCATTCATTAAAAAAAAAAAAAAACTTGATTTTAATCCATGGCACTCAAGAGTGATTTTAGCAACATGCATTCAAAGACAAGTGACTAAAAATTCAAGTTTTTTTGCTTTGAGCATTCAAGATTGAGATTTTGCGAGTTTTTTTAAGAACTTTGAAGTGCTTTGTTTTAACCTTAGATCATTTAAGATTGTTTTGGACTCAAAAGTGAAAATGACTCTTTGGACTTTGGTTTTCATTCAAGATTTTGTGTTCTATTTTGCATGTGTTAAGCCTAAAAAAATGATATTCCTAGATTGTTTTGATGTATGAAAAACCTAATAAACATTCAAGATTTTGCAACAAGACATTTGTTTGGAACAAATAACAAAGCTTTTAGGACAATTTTGGCAACCATTTAGGACTCTTAGTTTTTATGAGATTTTTAAAAGAACTTTAAAATATTTGCAAATGAGGTTCATTTTATCCTTGATTGATGCTTTGAGTTTGATTTAGATTTTTGTGTGCACTTAGTGTTGATTTTGAACCTTTTGAAATGGAAACTTGAAGTTCTTTTTAAATTTCCAAAAATGAAGTGTTCCTAACTTTGCATGAATGCATCTAAAACCTTGATGTTGCAAGGATACAAATGAGTGGATTAATTTAGTTTCACTTGTTAAAAGATTTGTTTTTTTTTTTTTTTTTTTGCAAATTTGTAATTTTTTTAATGGATTTAAGTATGATTTGGGGGTTCATTTTAATCACTTAAAAGAAAGTGTGTATGATTTTGCTTCCTTAAAAAAAAAAGCCAAGATCCCTCAAGAAGAAGAAGAAGAAGTAGATGGAATAGAAGAAGAATATAGATAAGAAGAGGAAGAAGAATTCCAAGTGCTCCATCCACCTATAAGCTTGAAAAATCTGCAAACACTATGAGATAGACTATGAGTTCATTTGTCTTCTTCATGCTCATGTGGACCTGCAAAACCAATTTATACAATCCTACCAATCACAAAAATAAGAAAAATTAGCCAAAATTAGCAAATGACATACAAAACTTGACTAAAAAAGCTAATGAAGATGACCCATGCAGGGTCCCACTGGGCATGCCAAAATGTATATGCTACTTTAGTATGTTAGAAACACCAAATTAAAACAATAAAAAAACATTTGCATAATTTGACATAACTTCATGAGAGACAAAGTGAAGTCCTCAAATGAGAATATGAGCCATGGATAGGCTCTCTCAATGAGGATGATCACTTGATGTAGAGGTGTGTCTAATAGCTAAGATGACTTGATTATGTATGTATGCTCAAGTGCTCAAATGGGCTTCAATGGAGGATTTTTGATAGATTTTCGTGAATGGATTTGATTTTAAAATGGCTTCTCAAAAATGGCATTATGGCTTTACTTCATGATCAAAATGGAATTACTTTGTTACTATGGGTGATTGTGTTAAAATGGCTTGAGAGAGGATTCCTTACATAGGCAAAAAGCTTGAGGGATCAAGGGCTAGGATGCAAGGATGGGAGAAAGCTTATGGAAGGTTTACATTGAATGAGAAAAGAGCACATAGATTGTGCTTCCCTACAACCAATTAGAAAGTGACACATGCCACAGGGTCATTGGTTAGAGCAAGAGGGGTTGAGGGGTCAACAAAGGAGGCTCAAAGCTCATAAAGACTCTCATAATGGCTTGTAAGAGAAATGAATGGGCTTGTAAGAGTCATTTATGGCTTTGTGGGTTTCATAAAGTTTTATGGTTGGGATATTTGTGAGAGAGTTGAGATATTTTGACTTGGGTTGGATTAAGAAAGTCTTAAGCTTGACTTAGGAATGTGCAAATGATTAAGGCTTGGATTAGGCTTGGGTTAAGATTAGATTAGGCTTTTTAGAGATGGGCAAGTGGATGGCATTTAATGAGAGTGGGTGAAAGAGGAGATATTTGTTGGCTTTGGCTTGGGTTAGCAAGTCTTAACCCATGTTTAGGGAATGTGACAAGGTTAGGAGGGGATTAGGATTAGGGTCAAAGATAAGGATTGACATCTTCTAGAAGAGTCTAGGCTTTGGATGAGGATGAAGACTTTCTAGAAGAGTCTAGAACTTCCTAAGATGAGGATAAATAAGGTTTTTAGGAAATAAATAAAATTTTATTTATTTCAAGGGTTTGGGTTGAGGAGATATTTATTAAAATATTTTTAATAAACATGAGGATTAATATTTAATCTTAATTAAATATTTTGAGTTGGGATTAGGGGTAGAAAATGATGGGATTAGCCTTTAATTGAAATTAAAGAAGAATTAGAAGATTTTGGAAGAGGTTAGTGGTCTTAAGGAAATTGGCCAAGTTTTGGGCAAAAAATAAATAAATTATTTATTTTGAGATTTTTGGTCAATTTATTAATTAAATAATTAATAAATAAGGAAATAATGTTTAAATAAGATTTAAACATTTTTTGGGAGGGATTCCTTAATTAAATATTTTTAATTAAGATAAAGGGATTTAATAGCATAAAAAAAATTAATTAATAAGTGATGATGTCATTAGGGACTTTTTCAAAAAATAAAAATACTTTATTTTCTAAAATAGTTTTTTAGGTGTCTATAGTGCCAACCCACATATGTGTAAGAAATTTGCTAAATTGACATTGGTTGCTAGGCAAAAATCATCATTTTGTGATTATTTGCCACTATAGTGAACCCTACTACCAAGCCCTTCATTCTGGAAAGGAATTAGGGAATAATTCCTCCCACCTTTCTCAATAGTAAACACATTCTTCATAGAATCATGCACAACCCTACAATTGTACTACCAAGGTCTACCAAGAAACACATGAAAATTGTTCATGTCCATTATATCACATAGCACTTGATCCTTATACTGCCTAATTTGAAAATCAACAAGGCATTTCTGGCTCACTTCTAAAGCATTCTCACCTTGCAACTAGCCAATCCTATAAGGATAAGGATGTCTCACACTCTTCAAAAGAAGTTTATGAACCATCTCCTTAGGAACAAGGTTATCAGTACTACCACCATCCACAATCACATTGCAGACTTTAACACCAAATTTACAATGAGTCTTGAGAAAATTTGACCTCTAACAATAATTCAATGTCCTCTGACCAACCAATACTTTTCGAGCTAGTAAACTCTCTCCTTTCTTAGTTTGACTATCTTGGGCTACAACCTCTTTCACAACAACAAGTTTCCTAACATGGGGACATTCAAAAGATCTATGCCTTTCTTCACCACAACTAAAATAATTACCACTTAAATCCACTTCCATCTATCCTTCTCTTCTGATCAGCAAGTTTTGGGTCATCTTTAGTACTTAGTTTAACCATTGCTGAGTTATCCTTCTTCCCCTTCCCTCTAGCATTACCTTGACTTTTCCTCTTCAACTTATCTTGTACCTTCAGAGCATACTGATAAGCATCCTGAACTAAAGAAATAGTCAACAACCCAACCTCATCCTAAATATTGAATCTCAAACCATTTATATACTGAGCTACCTTCTTCTTTGATAATCCTATGTGCCCATACCAAATAGTGAATGTGTAGTTCACTCCTTGATATAATCTTTCAAAGACATATCTTTCTGCTCCAGATTTTGCAACCTATTAAACAAATCAAGTTCATAATCAGTAGAAATGAACTTACCCTTCAACTTAACCACTCTTAATCTCCATCTATTGATCTTCATTTCACCTTTTTCTTTTTTGTCTCTTTGTAGCTCTTTCCACCAAAGAGTAGTATGTCCCTTTAACTTAGTTTGTGCCAACCTCACTCTAAATGGATGCTTAATATCCTCAAGTTCAAAGTAGTTTTCCAATTCATCAGTCCAATCAATGAGGTCTTTAGGAGTCAAAATACCTAAGAAATTAGAAACCTTCATCTTATGCTTCAAGTTCAATTGGGATCTAGGTCTAGCAAACTGACCATCCCTAGTTCCAATATGTTTCTCCACATGATCAATTCCATCCTCACCCCTAGATCTACTAACTTCATAGTATTTGGATACTTCCTCATAGCCATCATGAGTACACACATGCCTAGGTATACCACTTAAAGCACTCACAATTTTAGCAATCATATCACTTTTCATCAATACAATCTCATATATCAATTATGCTCTAATCTTCTCTGAGATCCTTTCCTCCACAACATCACTAAGATCATCAATTTCCCTAGGGTCCAATCTTCTTGGAGGCATCTTCCAAAAATTTTTCAAACCCAAAGCAATAGATCCAATCTAGAATATCAATCAACTCCATAAGATAAACCTTCGACAACCCAAGATCATGTTCAAATTGTCTCAACTTAAACAATCGATTCACAAACTCAGAAACAACCTTCACTCTGATACCACTTGATGTAGTAAAAGGTAGGAGAATCCCCAAAGGAGATGTCCTTTCCCCCAACAAATAATCACACATTAGAAACACAACAACAAACAAAAATAATACAAGATCTGATATTAAAGCACAACTCTTTATTTATAAAATAACTTATTACATGCAATATGCCCAGTTGTTAGTCTTGTAGGGTTAGAGCCAAATACAATATAAATTATAATATCAACTCTATAAGATCCCAAAAGATCCAACATACAATCCAATCTCAACTAGTCTAGATCCACAACTAGATAAGAACACGAAGAAGAATCGACACTTGTACCCTTAGGTTTGCCAAGAAATCCTCTAGTTCTCAAGCTTCAGCTACTAGCCCGTCAAAATTTACATCTACCCTTTATCCTCTTCTCTAAGCTAGATGATAATAATGATACCTAAAGACTCCACAAAACCCCCTACTTATACCAAACCAAGACAAAAGCTAGTCTAGTTTAATACAAATTAAATTAAATACCTCAAATTAAATATACTTTGAGCTACAAGTAAGCTATAACATAAATTAAATACCCATACAAAAATTAAATGCCAAAAGTCAACTCAAAGACAACTAGAAACCAATAGAAACCAAGACCAAGTTGAGCATCATCAAATTCCAAGTGATGTCGAGCTCACAGAGCATGCCAAGCTCAAAAGAGTATGTCGAGCTCCTAGTGTCTGATGAGCTCCATAGATTATGTTGAGCTCCTAGTGTCTACCAAGATCCATAGAGTATACCAAGCTCCTAGGCCAAACTATGCCCAACCATGACCAATCATCACTCCTTTGGTGACTGATTCCACATCTTTAAGCCAAAACCACTCCAACATGTAGGACTAGTTTGTTCAACACTTGTTGTAAGTCTGGTGAAAAAGTCTATAAGGTGATTCTGGATGGTGGTAGTATTGGCAACCTTGTTACATTGGAGATGGTTTAGAAGCTTGGTTTGAGGAGATCAGGACATCCTTATCCTTATAGGATTGGTTGGTTGCAAGGTGAGCATGCTTTGGAAATGAGAGAGTAGTGTCTTGTTGATTTCTAGATTAGGCAGTATAAGGATGAAGTGTTGTCATCTTTTTCTTGGTAGACCTTGGCAGTATGATTGTAGGGATGTCCATGATTGTTTCAAGAATATATTTACAATTTTGAAAGGTGGCAAGAAGCATTCCCTAATTCATTTGCAGAATGAAGAGCTCAATAGGAGGAACCTGAGTATTGGCAATCAAAATTTAGTTGAAGGATTCTGAGAGGGTAAGAGATCAAAGTGGAATAGACTTGTGAAACACCAAGGATAGATGTGAGGAAGAAAAATTAGATCAAGATAAAGAGTTTACAAGTTGAGGACTTAGAGAATATGTATGTGAAGAACCAATTTAGGATTTATGTGTTGAATCCCACAAGATATTCTTGTAGTTATTAAAAACATCCTTTTGAACATATGGTGTCTGATGCAAGAGTATCCTAGGATTGAAGGGAATCCTATAGGATGGTGTGGTTTTTATTTGGAGTTGTGGAACTCAATCAAAAAAAGATCTATGACTTGGTAAAAGAAGAAGGAGATACTCAGTTATCAAAGGCACTCAACATGCACTAGGAGCTTGGTGATGGTGGTTGTAGTGTTAATTGAGTAGTCCGATCATTAAAGGAAAAAAATGGCATGTATTGTAGCTTAGTTTTCATTGGGAACTCAAAAATAGTGTTTCCCAAGTTGGTTCGATTGATGAAAGGCTTGGTTATGCTTAGGAGAGTCAATGATGCTTAGTGGTGGTTTCTGACAGTCTATCATGTCTTGGTGTTTGTGTTTCCCAAGTTGCCTATGAGTTAACTTTTGGCATTTAATTTGGGTTGTAGGTACTTCATGAGTGTTGCAGCTGACTTGTGTCTTGCATGAGCATTTAATGTAAGGGTTTATTTTTATTTATAATGGCTAGGCCAACCTATGGCTTAGTTCAGTATGAAAGGGGTCTCATGGAGTCCTTAAGCATTCATTTGGAGGAGTGAGTGAGGACCATCCAGCTTGGAGAAGAGGATGAAGTGGAGGAGAAAATTTCAAGAAGGACTAGTGCCTAAGGCTTGGGAAACAACGAGATTGCTTGGTGGGCTTGTGAGCACAAGTTGAGATCTTCCTTGGAGCTTTTTACTAGAGTGTTTATCTAGACTAGCTAGTGTTGGAATTGGATCTTGAGGGATCTTGTAAAATAAAGTCTTGAGAATTGGTATCAGATCTTGCATTGTTGTCATGTTTCCACTATGTGGTTATTTTTAGGGATCTATATTACCTCCAATATGGTTACCCTTAGATCCTCATTGCATCGTAAAATCCTCTTGATGCAATGACCAAAAAGGTTAGAGACATATTATATATGACTTTTACTTGTGTCACTACTCTCAACAGTCTCACTTCTCTTGAATTTGTTAGTGTTTCAACCTATTTGGTCTCTTGTCCTTATGTAGCCTCTTCATGAATTCATTCTCTTCTCGAGGATTCCTTTACTAACCAGTTCTATCACATTCAAGATCATATTCCATACCTCATTTTCAAACTATCTTTCTAACTTTACTCCTTCTTGATGGCATTCATCTCCTCACTCTATTGCTATGTCCTCTTCTGAATAATTTGACTACATCGCTTCAATTATTGTTCACTTATTGATATATTGAGAAGAATTGCATAATGCCTCAATATGATGTTTTTTTCACTCATGGGATGCCTCAGCAAGCAATTCAAGTTCCACAACTAGTAGATGACCCTTCTCAATCAATCTTGTATAAGTTGTTGATAATTGTGGCTTAGTTTCTCAATTTTCCTGCCCACAAGAAAAAATCTAAGACTTTACAAGTGCAAGACCTAAGGTCTATAAACACAAGGGAAAAAGAAATATATAGATTGACCATGTAGCTTGGTCATTGAAGTGATTCAGTCATTAAAGGACGAACATATACTACTACTCAGTTTTCATTGGGAACTTAGAAATAGTGTTTTGTGAATTGTCATGATTGACGAAAGGCTTGGTTATGCTTGGGAGAGTTATTGATGCTCGGTGGTGGTTTCTGATAGTCTGTCGTGTCTTGGTGTTTGTGTTTCCTGAGTTTCCTATGAGCTGACTTTTTGCATTTAATTTGGGTTGTAGGTACATAATGAGTATTGCAGCCACCTTGTGGCTTGCATGAGAATTTAATGTAAGGGTTTATTTTAATTTATAATGGCTAGGACAACCCATGGCTTAGTTGGGTATTATAAGAAAGGGGTCTCATGGAGTCTTTAAGCATTCATGTGGAGAAGTTAGTGAGGACCAATCAGCTTGGAGAAGAGGATCAAGGGGAGGAAAAAAATTTCAAGAAGGGCTAGTAGCTAAGGCTTGGGAAATAAGGAGATTGCTTGGTGGGCTTACGACCACAAGTCAAGATCTTCTTTGGAGCTTTTTACCAGAGTGTGTATTTGGACTAGCTAGTGTCAGGATTGGATCTTGAGGGATCTTGAACAATAAAATCTTGAGAATTGGTATTAGATCTTATATTATTGTCATGTTTCCACTATGTGGTTATTTTTAGGGATCCATATTACCTCTAGTAGGGTTACCTTAGACCCTCATTGCATCATAAAATCCTCTTTATGCAATAACCAGAAAAGGCTAGAGACCTATTATATATGACTTTTACTTGTGTCACTACTCTCAAAAAACTCACTTCTCTTGAATTTTTTAATGCTTCAACCTGTTTGGTCTCTCATCCTTATGTAGCCTCTTCATGAATTCATCCTCTTCTTGAGGATTGCTTTACTAACCAATTTTATCACATCTAGGATCATATTCCATACCTCATTTTCAAACTATCTTTCTAGCTTTTCTCCTTCTTGGTGGCATTCATCTCCTCGCTCTATTGCTATGTCCTCATCTAAATAATTTGACTACATGGCTTCAATTCTCATTCACTTCTTGATATATTGAGAAGAATTACATCATGCCTCAATATGATGATTTTTCCACTCATGGGATGCCTCAACAAGTAATGGAATGTCCACAACTAGTAGATGACCCTTCTCAATCTGTCTTGTACAAGTTGTTGACAACTGTGGCTTAGATTCTCTATTTTCTTTCCCACCAAAAAAAAATCTAGGACTTTATAAGTGTAGGACCTAAGGTCTATAAACACAAGGAAAAAATAATAATCTAACATTGTCTTATGTAGTAACAATATGATGATCCTCAATGAAGAATGTTAAAACATTGAAGCATGAGTCACATGAAAAGGAAAAGAAGAACACAAATAAAAATAAATTAAGAGGATTTAATATCAGATACTCTCATTAATACAAATTCTTAAAATTATATATGACTCACCAAAAACATGCACAATTACATTCCAAACATACATAGATGATTAAAAATGAAAATTTTAGGCTTCAAGTAGTCTTTTGAACCTCCCCAACATTTTCCTTTTTTACTAGACTTGGTAATAATGATCAAATGCCTCAATGTATAGAGTCTACAAAAGAAACACATCCTTGAAGAAATATTACGTTTCCCAATTAAAGGAAAAAGTAATACTAGAAATGAAGGTCAAGACCAAAATCATGAATAATTTCACTGACATGATTTGAAATGAAGTGTGAACCTATAGGTTCATAAAACCCAGGCTTATGAACATTGAAGAATAAGACACAAAGCCTCACAATTTGTGAAATTGCTTTCGAAGATAAAAAAATACCAAATTAGTCATTCAACATGAAGGAAAAATATGTTTGAGAAAGATGACATCCTCAATAAATAATCAAATCAAGTTGTGAAAAAAAAAACAAATTCAAAGAAACACCCCAACAACTATCGAAACTAACAAAACATGACCAAACATAAAGGAAATATGTTTCTTGATGCAAAATTTCTTTGAACCCACAGATTCTCTTGCATCAAAACCTTATTAATCTTTATTAATCTAACCCTATATTTGTATATGAAACATTGTTCTTATGCCATATATATAGTATTATAATTTTACTTTTACATGAATGGATTAGTTAAATTACTTTAGATAAAATATTGAGGAATTTTGTTGTTACATTTTTTACTACATTTTTTTCCTTTTTTTATATAGATGTCAAATTCACTATGTCCTTTTCCATAAATTTTAGCAAGCAACAAATCTTCTCATAATTCATATAGATGTTTGATATCTATTTTTATATATATATAAAGTGTTTTTAAATGTTATTAATTGAACCAAAAAAATAAGTAGATAGAAAATAGTGTTGAGCACGATGGCAAAATGCGTGCATTAAAAAGGTTGCGAATACACATGTATATAAGTCATGAGGCAACATTTAATAAAGTTTGTAAACATGACATATTGAAGCCAATTCAAATTTAAGAAAAAATTGGAAGTGATGTTTTGATAGTGGTGACCATAAATACTGACTAAAAAGACATGGTATTTAATATCTTTCTGCCAGTTCACGCCAAGTGTAAAAATCCTGTGGCGAGTTTCAAACAATAGTGAAATTTAGTTTTCTTTGTGGGTGGTCATTTAGAATGAAAGAAACTATGACAGAATGTTTGATGAAGTTTGTTTTTGTAAAATACATGGATCTGAAGCATTCTTTGATTGCAAAATATGAATAGATCATAATCTTTTTTTAGATCTTTGACATACAAAGGTAATGTTTTTAATCAGTTGTATGGAATAGGTTGCAGGCACAGGTCTTCATGTGACAGTTCTTTGCATAGATCTTCATTTCGTGACTTTTCTTTGATGGTTTCATATATACTCATTTGTTGTTTTTCATGTGCATTCAAGGTAAATGATGATATCTCTGTCTTCAATTGAACAAGTTTTTCTGGAGCAATTACATAAAGGTTTTCAGGTGAAAAGACAATGACTGTTTTTAGGTATATCGTTTCTACACTAGAACAGTATACTCAAATTCTTGAAAAGAAAATGATAAGGAATTAAAATTCCCTCTTACAATTACAAGTATTTTTTTAATAAGTTAAAGTTTTTCAAATCAAGTGATCTTATTTTATAAAGAAGAATTCTTCTTTTCTCAGTCATGAACAAGTTTGAAAAACAATGAAAGGCCTAAATGTTTGTTTGAAAAGGAAATGCAATTAGAGAATATTGTTGTCTTCGGGTTTAAAAAGAATAAATCTTTGAAAGGGGTTTGAAGGAATAAATCACTCACATTTTAAAGGAATTTTTTTTTTTTTGTCTTCATAACAAAAGAAGAGCATTGTCAAGAATTTTTTTTCTTCTTCAAATTCTCTTAAAAAGAAAGGCAAAAAGATTCAGTTTGTTCACATTTTCTTGAGCAAAAGATTTAGCTTATTTTGTTCGCTGCTATTAGGTTGCTCATCTGAAATAAAAGCAAATAAAATAGAGTTTTTTAGAAAGCACAGACATAGATTTCTTGTTTTGATAACCGGTTTGAAATAAAGATGGATTCAGTAGCATTGAATGTTTCAAAACTTGAAACACTGAATGAAAGTAATAAACAGAGGTAAAATGGCTTTCTTTTTGAAGGCTAAATTGTTTTGTTTTTCGAAGATCTTCTTGAGGGTATTAAACCTGAAATTCTATATGTATAGTCTTGATTAAAAAGAAAGCTATGGATGATAGTTTAATAAGGAAAGATCACATTCAAGTGGTAACCGATTTTAGTTGGTTGCTCAAACAATAAAGAGGATTTCTTAACAACCCTAACTAGTTTAGTTTGGTTTACTTGTAACTGTTCATTTCAAATTTTATCTCTATAAATATAGAGATCATTTGTAATTAAAAAGTGCATGAGTTGAAAAAAGAAGAAAGAAGACTTATATTTCAGAATAGTTTGTAAAGACTAAAAGTCTTATTATAAACTTGTATGCATGTATAAATGTCATACATACACATTTATATGTGTGTATAAGGTTGTAATTACAGCACTGATAAAAGGGTTAAATACCCTAAGCAGTAGAAGCTGCTGATTGTAAAAGAGTTGGAACTCAATAAAGAATATAGGTTCATGGAGTGGTTTTTCTCCCTATGACAAAATCATGAGGATTTTTGAGGGTTTTCCACTCGGCACAAAATTGGTGTCTCTTCTTTCTGTGAGTTGATATTATTCAGTATGTTTACATTTTAGTAGAGTTTAATTTCTCCACTGCTATAAATTGTGAATTAAAAATGACCAAAATCAGATTTTGGGATAATTTAATAGTGTTATGATTCATCCCCCCCCCCCCCTCTCAGAACCCTGATACTTCCAACAAGTGGTATCAGAGCATAGGATTCCTTTTGGAATAGTTCTAGGGATATATATTGGAAGTCATGGCACAATCTGAAGGAGCTTCTCTTAATAAGGCTCTGCTATTTGATGGAAACAATTATGTTTTCTGGAAACTTATGATGGAAGCCTTCATACATTCCTTAGATGTAAGGATGTGGAATGTTGTTATATCAAAATATACTGTGCCAACAACAATCCCTGCTGATGTAGATGAAAAACTAAAATTTGAGTTGGATAAAAAGGCAAGATATGCCCTTCTTTGTGGTCTCTCCAGAGATGTTTTTGCTAAAGTTGTTTATTGCAAGTCAGCTAATGATATATTGGTCAAACTTGAAAGAATATATCAAGGAGATGAGAAAGTAAAAGAGTCTAAACTAATAACTCTTAAAACACAGTTTGACAATCTAAAAATGAATGAAGATGAAACTATTGTTGCATACTTCTTAAGAGTTGATGAAGTAGTGAATGCTAGAAAGGGTCTATGTGAAGAGATAGAAGAACATGATGTAGTCTCAAAGGTCATTAGGTTAGTGTTACCTAAATTTGAAACAAAAATATCCACTTTAGAAGAAAAGAATTGTTTTTCAAAAATGACCTTGCATCAACTTCAAGGCACATTAACTGCATATGAAATGAGGATTAGCCATCAAGCTAGTTCCTCATCAAAAGAATCATCTTTTAAAGCCAAAAAACATGATGAGAGTGACTCAGATCTAATTGATGCTTTAGAAGCATTGCTGGTTAGAAGAATGAGAAAGAAATATAAAGGCAAACCTAAATGTTTCAGTTGCGGTCAATTAGGACACTTTTCTGCAAAGTGCCCAAATGTCAAACTTGATGATTGTGATGAGAAAAATGAAAATTTTTCTAAAAAGAAGCCTTGGAATCAGAATAAAAGATTCAAGGATTACAAGAAGAAAAGTCTTCTTTCAAAATAAGATTCAAATGAAGAATCTAGTGATGCTGATGAACAAGGGGGAAAACTATTCATGGCTGAAATAGTCCATACCTCTAAACTTGAACCTAGTGAACTTGAATCCTCATCTGATTTAGATGTAGAGGTAGATCTAGAAGAAGAACTTTTAAAATCTTTGCAAGAACTCAAAAGATTAAAAAAGTTGATTTCTAATCAAGAAACTGAAAATCAAAAACTTCAAGAAGAGTTAAATGAAGCAAATATGATCATAGAAAATAAAAAACACTTGCTTGAAGAAAATGATAAAAAAATAAATATCTTGCAGAGTTCATTTGAAGAATCTACTAGTCAAAAAACAAAGTTCTTTTTCAATGGTTACTATTTTAATTGCAATATTTTTGGGCACAAGGCTATCTTTTTGTGAAAATAGCATTAATCAAAGAAAAAGAAAAGTGGTTAGGTATTTAAATGCTTTCATTATGGTCACTACGCAAATCAATGTAAATTGAATATTAGACCAAAACAAATCTAGAAGCAAGTAAGGACAATAGAAAAGTCTTTAATTATTGAAACAACTCTATTCGCTCAAAAACTTGCAACGTGGGTATTGGATAGTGGCTGTTCACACCAGATGACTAGGTGTAAAAATAAATTTAAAAGCCTAGAAAATTTTGATGGAGGGTTTGTTTGATTTGGTGATAACTTAGGAGCTCACATTACTGGAAAAGGCTCAATAATTCTAAATAAAGACACCAATTCATGATGTGTACTTTGTTGAAGGTTTAAAGCATAACTTGCTAAGTATAAGCCAGATCTGTGATAGTGGATATTCTATTTCTTTTGATGCAAAAGGTTGTTATATAAAAAATGGAAAGAATAGAGTCATTTCCAATGGGTTGAGAACAAATGTTAATCTCTATAACCTAATAGATTCAACTGTCCAAGAAACTTCATTAGTTAATACTTGTCTAATGAGTCAAGTAGAAGAAAATTGGCTATGACATAAAAGACTAGGACATTTAAACTTCAATAATTTTGCCAGAATCAGCAAGAATAAAAAGGTTAGAGATCTACCACAGATTACCAAACCAGCAAATATTTGTGAAGAGTGTGTTAAAGGAAAACAAACAAGAGTTTCTTTTAAAACAAAAGAATACTTGTCAAATAGACTACTTGAATTAGTGCATATTGATTTGTGTGGTCCAACTAGAATAGCCTCTCTAAATGGTGAAAAATATTTCATGCTATTTATAGATGATTATTCAAGAATGGTTTGGGTAACATTTCTGAAACATAAATCAGAAGCTTTTGAACACTTCAAAATTTTCAAGAAAATGGTAGAAAGAGAAACTAATTTAAAACTAAAATGTTTGAGATCAGATAGGGGAGGAGAATTCATCTCTCAAGGATTTGTTGAATATTCTGAGAACCATGGAATAAAAAGACAATACTCTACCGCTAGGACACCACAACAAAATGGTGTTGTTGAAAGAAAGAATAGAATAGTAAAATAAATGGCTAGAACCATGTTAAATGAAGCTAAACTACCTGATAAATTTTGGAAAGAAGCTATTCATACAGCTGTTTACATTCTAAGCAAAGCACAAATCAGAGTTAGAACTGCTTACACTCCATATGAATTATGGAACGATAAAACAACAAATCTCAAGAATTTTAAGATTTTTGGTTGCAAATGCTTTATCAAAAAGAATGATGATACTTTAGAAAATTTTAACCCAAGGTTTGATGAAGGGATCTTTCTTGGGTATTCCACACACAACAAAGCCTATAAATGCTTTAATAAAAGGCTAAACAAAATAGTGGAAGCCATAAATGTCATATTTGATGAAAATTTTGTGTGTTGTAATGGTCAAGAAGACCATGAAGATTCATCTTTTCAGAGATAAAAAATACTACATGATGAATGTACTGAAAATGATAAACATGGACTAACTGATGAAAATGAACTGGCTGATGAAACTGAACTAGAAAATTGTTCAAGTCCTAGAATAACTAGTACTAGTTCAAAAATAAAAACCTCTTCTAGAATAATAGCTAAGAGACATCCTAAGTCTCAAGTTATTGGAGCTGTAAAGAGAGGAATTCTAACCAGAAGAAAAGCCAAAATAGGAGAACAGGCAAATATTGCTGAACATTTCTACTTAATAGCTGACTTTGAACCAAAGAATGTTGCTGAAGCCTTATCAGATTCTTGTTGGCAAAATGCTATGTAGGAAGAGATAAATCAAATAGAGAAAAATAAGACTTGGGAACTTGTTCCCAGACCTAGTGACAAAAATGTTATAGGTGGAAAGTGGATTTTTCATAATAAACTAAATGAAGGAGGTAAAGTGGTTAGAAATAAAGCTAGATTTGTTTGTAAAGGCTATGCTCAACAAGAAGGAATTGATTTTGGTGAAACCTTTGCACCAGTTGCAAGGATGGAATCAATCAAAATCTTTCTTGCATATGCCAGCCATAAAAAATTCACTATTTACTAGATGGATGTTAAAACCACTTTCTTAAATGGGTATCCTGAAGAGGAAGTTTATATGGAACATCCAGAAGGTTTTGAATCTTCTAACAAACTTGATTATGTTTATCGACTGAAAAAGGCTTTGGATGACTTAAAATAGGCTCCTAGGGCTTGGTACTCTAGGTTGGATAAGAATTTAATTTCAAATGGTTTTTCTTGTGGGAAGGAAGACATCACTTTATATATCAAGGTGATTAATAATGACATTTTGGCTATAGAAATCTATGTAGATGACATCATTTTTGGGTCTACTAATGATGATTCAGCAAAACAATTTTCTAAAATCATGGAATCTGAATTTGAGATGTCAATGTTAGGTGTCCTCACTTTTTTCCTTGGTCTGCAAGTCTCACAGCTAGAACATGGATTATTTCTTTCCCAAACAAAATATGCCAAAGAAATGTTGAAGAAATTCAATATGTCAGAATGCAAGCTTGTTAGCACTCCTATGGAAACTAGTTGTAAATTAATGAAGAATGATGATTCACCTTCAGTTAATCAGACTCTTTACAGATCTATGATTGGAAGTTTTCTATATCTAACTGCATCTAGACCTGATATAATGCAAGCTGTATGTATGGTGTCAACATTTCAATCTGATCCAAAGTAATCACATCTTAACGTAATGCATAGAATACTGAAATACATTTAAGGCACTCTTAATTATGGTTTATGGTATCCTCACAACAATGATTTTACTCTTGTTGGTTATACTAATGGAGATTGGGGTGGATCTGATGATAAAAAAAAGTACCAATGGTGTAGCTTTCTTTCTTGGTGAGTGTCTGGTTGCTTGGCATAGTAACAAACATGATTGTGTAACTCTATCCACTTGTGAATCTGAATATGTTGTAGCTACAACATGTTGTACTCAATTAATTTGGATGGATTATCCATTATTTGATTTGGGCATTCAGGTTTCAAAACCTATTTCAATAATGTGTTATAACATGAGTGCTATTCAATTAAGCAAAAACCCTGTTATGCACTCATGCACCAAACACGTAGCCATCAAACTTCATTTCTTGAGAGATAAATTTCAAAATAATGAATTCAAATTAGTTTATGTGCCTACTCAAGGATAGGTGGTTGATATTTTTACAAACGCACTACCAAAATAACTGTTTGAACAATTGAGAACACAATTGGGAGTTTTCTCTCAATCACTTCTTACATAAACACTCTTCCTAATCACTATTCTGTGTTAGGTTTCTGCTCCTTTCATAGAAAGAATTCATAAAAAGTAGATGGTCAAATTCTTGACGCAAAATTTTTGGGGGAGTAATCAACATTTCACAGATTGGTTTTAGATGTTTGGTTTCACAAATTGGTTATCTATTTTTTGTTCATAGATAGGTTTTAGATGTTTGGTTTCACAAATTGGTTATCAATTTTTTAGTTGATTCATATTGGTTATTAGTTTTTGGTTGATTCAAGTTAGTTGGCGTAGATTTTGTCTGATAATTAGCATTGTACTTCTATTCATTATCTTGTATATATAAATTGAAATATCTTCAAAATCACCTTGTATATATGAGATGATATCTTATCTATATAAGTTGCTTTTATGTTCTCTCACCTTGTATATATGAGATGGTGAAAATTTTTGCATCAAAAATGGGGGAGATTGTTGACCATGATGGAAAAATGCGTGCATTAAAAAGGTGGCGAATACACATGTATATAAGTCATGAGGCAACATTTAATAAAGTTTGTAAACATGGCATATTGAAGCCAATTCAAATTAAAAAGAAATTCAGAAGTGATGTTTTGACAGCTGTGACCATAAATATTGATTCAAAAGACATGGTATTTAATATCTTCCTGCCAGTTCATGCCAAGTGTAAAAATTCTGTGGCAGATTTCAAACAACAATGCAATTTAGTTTTCTTTGTGGGTGGTCATTTAGAATGAAAGAAACTATGACAGAATGTTTGATGAAGTTTACTTTTGTAAAATACATGGATCTGAAGGGTTATTTGACAACGAAATATAAACAGATTATAATCTTTGTTTGGATCTTTGATATATGAAGGTAATGTGTTCAATCAGTTGTATGGAATAGGTTGCAAGCACAAGTCTTCATGTGATAGTTCTTTCCAAAGATCTTCATTTCATGAATTTTCTTTGATGGTTTCATATATACTCATTTGTTTTTTTTCATGTGCATGCTTGAGGTAAATAATGATATCTCTGTCTTCAATTGAACAAGTTTTTCTGGAGCAATTACATAAGGGTTTTCAGGTGAAAAGACAATGACTATTTTTAGGTATATCGTTTCTACACTAGAATAGTATACTCAAATTCTTGAAAAGAAAATGATGAGGAATTAAAATTCCCTCTTATAGTCACAGGTATTTTTTTAATAAGTTGAAGTTTTTCAAATCAAGTGATCTTATTTTATAAAGAAGAATTCTTCTTTTCTCAGTCATGAACAAGTTTGAAAAACAATGAAAGGCCTAAATGTTTGTTTGAAAAGGAAATACAATCAAAGAATATTGTTGTCTTCGGGTCTAAAAAGAATAAATCTTTGAAAGGGTTTGAAGGAATAAATTACTCACGTTTTAAAGAAATTTTTTATTTTATTTTTTGTCTTCATGACAAAGGAAGAGCATTTTCAAGATTTTTTCTTCTTCTTCAGATTCTCTTAAAAAGAAAGGCAAAAGGATTTAGTTTGTTCACATTTTCTTGAGCAAAAGATTTAGCTTATTTTGTTCGCTGCTATCAGGTTGCTCGTCTAAAATAAAAGCAAATAAAATAGAGTTTTTTGGAAAGCATAGACAAAGATTTCTTGTTTTGATAACTGGTTTGAAATAAAGATGGATTCAGTAGCATTAAATATTTCAAAACTTGAAACACTGAATGAAAGTAATAAACAGAGGTAAAATGGCTTTCTTTTTTAAGGCTAAATTGTTTTTTTTTTTTGAAGATATTCTTGAGGGTATTAAACTCGGAATTCTATATGTATAGTCTTGATTAAAAAGAAAGTTATGGATGACAGTTTAATAAGGAAAGATCACATTCAGGTGGTAATCGATTTTAGTTGGTTGCTCAAACAGCAAAGAGGGTTTCTTAACAACCCTAACTAGTTCAGTTTGGTTTACTTGTAACTGTTCATTTCAAATTTTATCTCTATAAATATAGAGATCATTTGTAATTTAAAAGTGCATGAGTTGAAAAAAGAAGATAGAAGACTTATATTTTAGAATAGTTTGTAAAGACTAAAAGTCTTATTATAAACTTGTATGCATGTATAAATGTCATACATACACATTTATATGTGTGTATAAGGTTGTAATTACAGCATTGATAAAAGGGTTAAATACCCTTAGCAGTAGAAGCTGCTGATTGTAAAAGAGTTGGAACTCAATAAAGAATACAAGTTCATGGAGTGGTTTTTCTCCCTATGATGAAACTGTGAGGATTTTCGAGGATTTTCGAGGGTTTTCCACTCGGCACAAAATTGGTGTCTCTTCTTTCTGTGAGTTGATATTATTTAGTATGTTTAGATTTTAGTATAGTTTAATTTCTCCACTACTATAAATTGTGAATTAAAAATTACTGAAATCAAATTTTGGGATAATTTAATAGTGTTCTGATTCACCCCCCACTCTCAAAACCCTGATACTTCCAACAAATAGTTCATTTCTTTGAGAATTCATAAAATAAAATGTTAAGAGACATTAAGCTTGCAACTATAAAAAAGGAGTGCAATGATAAACCTAATCTACAGCAAAAATATTAGCTTAAAATATTTAAAATGATATATTTTGATTTTCAACGATATTTCTGAATTCTTAAATAACTTTAAATGTAGACATAGTAAATCAATCTCTTTTTTCTTTCGATTAATTACTCAAAATGTATTCAACCATCATAAGTTTAGGAATCTTTTCCACAATAATTATTCTTACTATCCAATATTGTTTGTTTCGATTTCATATTCCACCTCCCTCTATTAACACTCCACAATATATTCATAAACTAATTGGTTCTTATATACATATTTATCCACCTAACCGTCCAAGAAAGTAGTGTCTTTTCCTTTTCAATATTATCATGAATTATGATGAATGATTCAAATAAAATAACTCAAAAGTTTAACTGATTCCTTAAAGCTAGGAAAAAGCCAAACAAGGTAATTTAACTGAAAAGATATAATTGTGATGAACATGAGCTTTCATTGCTAGAATATAATTGTTCTGATGCAAGGCACCTAGTAACATGATTATAGTATAGTAATTTGTGCTCTCTGATTGATATAGGATTGTTTCTGGTGGGTCCGAGGGCAACTCTCCATTATTGTCTATTAACATGGTAAGACTAAAACATTTCTTCAATTATTGCAAGAGTACTAACATAAGCTTAGGTGTCGCTAACATCTATCTTGAGGTGTCATGTTCCTCAACATCCCATCGTCATGAATTATCAGACCCCACCCCACCTAAAAAGAAGGGAGCATTTTCACTCTTCCTAACCCAAATAATTGAATCACCTGGCAAACGTGAAAGGTAATTGGATGCTACGTTGAAATAGTTGGCAAACGTTGATTTATTATTTATGGAGTAGCCTTCTTTATTGTATTCAAGATCATACTTTACTCCATATTATCAAATTCTTTGCTCTAATTTTGCAGGTTTACGCGTGTTTCTTATGAGTTATCCTAGATAATCTCAAATTAATGTCGAAAGCTTTATAAAGCAAGTATGAACTTTTAAAATCATAATTGAAGATCACTGACTGATCCATCATCAAAATGGAAAACAATTCAAAGAGTTCGTACATACTTTTCTGTAAAAATATGCAATAGCGAAGATGAAAGGTTCACTGAAGGGTTGTAGCTCAATTGGTTGTGCACAGTTGGTGAGGATGATGGTAGGAGGGGTGTTTGAGCCAGGTTTGACCCCTGGGTGACTTTGACGGACTGGATCCCCCTGCACGTGGCAGCTCTCATAATGTTGTAATCTGGTTGTTTCCGTCAAAAAGAAAATGGGGATACATTTTCCTATTCTTGTTTTGTCAGTCAGAATTTGATTCCACTCATATTTCCTAACTCTACCCAACCTAATTATTTCTTTAACTGGTGTACTTTTTAAGAAAATATTATTATATCAACTTAGTTTTGTAAGTTCGTTAATGATTTAACAAATCCATTGATTCATAAAATGATAGAGGCCCTTTGATTCGCCTTGGCTTTTTGTCCGCCAGCAGATTTGAAAACTTATTAAGTTTGGTTTCGAATTCTATTAGGGTTCTTTCCAGTTAGGTTAAAACATTTGAATGAGTGTTTCCGTTTTGGCAAGCTTTCGCTATCAACAACATGGGAAGTGAAAAAGGCGGTGCTTTTAAAACTGCATAATGCGCAATGAGTAGAGTACTGTTCAAAAAAGTTAAGGGCACAATAGACGAGATGAAGTAGTGCCAAAGTAGAATATACTTAGCAGACAATGTTCAGGATCTCACTGCCAGGGGAAAGATTCTACCCGCAATCCAAAGCATTTTCACATGAGCGCCTCCAATTATTCTTTAAGTGCTTGCCTGTTATGTCACATTTTCATCTCTTACCTATATGTCTACATAATTTCACATGAGGTGCTTCCAACTCCTTGATAAGACCACTGTTTGGTAACAGCTACAACTCATCAAATAGGGTTTGGAAATGACGAGTAGAGATGAGACTGGTAAACAGATGGGGCATTAAAAGTTTGAATGGCTTCTCCGAAAGATGCCATTCTTCGTCGGCTCTCTGCAAGAAGCTTTCGGATTGCTTAGCGCCCCATCTGATTACCGGTCTTTCTCTCCCTGTCTATCATATTTCTCAACTCGTTTCAGCATTTCAAGTATTGGTGCATTCTAAAGGTATTTTTTCTCAGATCTCTTTCTTTTATTTTTTCATCATTTTTTTTTCTCTATGATTTGTAGAGTGAAGAATTTTAAGATGGCAATCAATGTCCCCATTATGTCCTCATAGAGGATTGACAGTTCTTTTTGTATTTGATTGTCGTTCTTGCATGCACTTTTCTAACATGAAATACCAAGGGCATAGATCATATCATTTGAATGTGTTCCCTGCTAACTATTTGAAGTTTCTACAACATTTTTAAGTTAGCCCACTGAATAACCATATTAAAATGGTGACACAAAATGTTGTGTACGGCTTACAAGTATGGAAAATGAGGTATTTAAAATTTCATTTTGGAGACTTTCCTGGGTCGTCTCAACTAATGTGTTTGCTACATGAAAAAAGTGCCATTCTGTTCTATTGTGGGAATGTAATTGTTTGTTGTGGGAAATAAGTTTAAGCAAGAAAAATGGTCAAGTGAATGAGAATAAGAAAATAGTTTTTGTTGTCTCTTAACTGGAGCATATATATTCAAAACTTACCCTTAGATTCAATGTATGCCTTCTGTGATCTATATGCTTTCTCTCTGATTAATACTAGCTTCCATTGCACAAGAAAAAAGTTTTTTACTTACCCTTACACTTCAATTTTTTCCAGTTTAGATTATCCCTTTTCAGTAGTCATAAAATCAGATGTCAGTTGTAATAGAGAACACAATGGTGGATTATGTTTTGTGTTTGTGCTAGTTATTATTATTATTATATGATGTAATGATGAAATTTACATAGATATGTTATTTTTCATTTATTTTTTATTATTTTCAGTAATATCTTAATATATATACATATAATGTTGTTTATTCTGGTTTCGGTCATTTGAACTCATTCGGAGGGTGATCCTGTATTTCCTAGCCCCTTTTTTGTGAATTGTAATCTTAGTAAATTTTATTAATTGGAAAGGACTATTCATCAATATATATATATATATATATATATATATATATTGATAAATCAAAAAACTTTTTATAAAGTTGTGTTTAGTTTTTACAAATGCACACACCTTTACACTTATCCTTAACCTCATCTATTTGTGCACTTATTATAATAAATTCATTTGATTCACAAAACAACAATTCTCCATTCTTGAATTTATCCTTATGAATCCATAGCTGCCTTAATATGATCAGCTTATGCATGGGGCTACTTTTGTGGTAGTAAGGTCAATCCCATAGTCAAGAATTAATTTTCCCGATTTCAAACTTTAGAATTCTTACCCATCAATTTCCTACCAAAGAAGAGCTGAATATAAGAGTCCAAAATTTGTAGCCAAGTTCTTGTATTTATAGACATTTAATGTAGCATCCACTTATTGTTATACATTCATTTGATTGGCAAACAAGAATTCTCCATTTTTTAATATATCTTTATGGAATCAATAGTTTTATTGATATGATCAACTTATGCATTGGGTTACTTTTGTAGTAGTAGGGTCAATTCCATAAACAAAGAAATCAATTTTCCCAATTTCAAAATTTAGCATTCTTACCCATCAATTTCCTACCAAAGAAGAACTCAATATAAGTGTCCAAAATTTATTGCTAGGTACTTGTATTTATAGAAAGTTAATGGTGTGTCCACTTATTGTAATACATTCATTTGATTTGCAAACAAAAATTCTCTATTTTTGAATGCATCCTTACATATGGAATCTAGTTTTCTTGATATGACCAGCTTATGCATGGGGCTACTTTTGTGGTAGTAGGGTCAATCTCATAATCAAGAAATTGGTTTTTCTAGATTTCAAACTTTAGCATTCTTACCCATCAATTTGCTAACAATGGAGAACTAAATATAATCTTCCAAAATTAATGGCTATGTCCTTGTGTTTGTAGACATTTAATCTAGCATCCACTTATTCTAATAAAATTATTTGATATGCAAAAAACAACTCCCCATTTTTGAATGTATCCTTGTGGAATCAAGAGCAATCTTGATATGATCAGATTATGCATGGGGCTACTTTTGTGGTAGTGGGGTCAATTCCATATTCAAGGAATTGATTTTCCCAATTTCAATCTTTAGCATAATTACCCTTCAATTTCCTAACAAAGGAGAACTGAATATAAGCTTCCAAAAGTGATTTCTAGCTCCTTGTATTTATAGACAATTGTCCACTTATTCTAATACAATAATTTGATTTGCAAACAACGATTCTTCATTTTTGAATGTATCCTTATGGAACTAATAGTTTTCTTGATATGATCAGCTTATGCATGGGGCTACCTTTGTGGTAGTGGGATCAATCTCATAGTCAAGGAATCAATCTTCCCAATTCCAAACTTTAGCATTCTTATCCATCAATTTTCTACAAATGGAGAACTAAATATAAGTTGTCAAAATTTATTGCTAGATCCTTGTATTTATAGACATTTAATGGAGGTTCCACTTATTCTAACACAATCATTTGATTTGCAAAAAAAATTCTTCATTTTTAAAGATATCCTGATGGAATAAATAGTTTTCTTGATATTATCAGCTTATGAATGGGGCTACTATTATGGTAGTAGGGTCAATCTCATAGTCAAGGAATCAATTTTTCCAATTTCAAAATCTAGCATTCTTATTCATCAATTTCCTACAAATGGAGAACTGAATATAATCTTCCAAAATTTGTTGCTAGATTTGTGTATTCATCATTTAATGGAGTGTCCACTAATTCTAATACATTCATTTGATTTGCAAACAAAAATTCCCCATTTTTGAATGTATCATTATCGAATCAATAGTTGTCTTGATATGATTAGCTTATACACAGGGCTACTTTTGTGGTAGTAGGGTCAATCACATAGTCAAGGAATCAATTTCTTGATTTTAGAGTTTACCCATCAATTTCCTGCCAAAGGAGAGCTAAATATAAACTTTTCAAATTTATAGCTAGATCCTTGTATTTATAGACATTTAATGGAGTGCCCACTTATTCTAGTACGTTGATTTGATTTGTAAACAACAATTCTTCATTTTTTAATAAATCCATATGGAATCAATAGTTGTCCTGATATGATCAGCTTATACATGGGGCTACTTTCAAGGTAGTAAGGTCAATCACATAGTCAAGGAATCCATTTTCTTGTTTACAAACTTTAGCATTATTACCCATTAGCTTCCTACAAAAGGAGAACTGGATATAAGCTTTCAAATTTATTGCTAGGTCCTTGTATTTATAAAATTTTGATGTGGCATCCACTTATTCTAATACACTCATTTGATTTGCAAACTATAATTTTCCATTTTTGAATGTATCCTTATGGAATCAATAGTTGTCTTGATATGATAGACTTATGCATGGGGCTTATTTTGTGGTAGTAAGGTCAATCCAATAGTCAATGAATCATTTTTCCCAATTACAAACTTTTGCATTCTTACCCATCAATTTTCTACCAAAGAAGAACTGAATATAAACTTCCAAATTTTCTTTATAGGTCCTTGTATTTAGAGACATTTAATGGAGCATCCACTTATTCTAATGCATTCATTTAATTTGTAAACAACCAATTCACCATTTTTGGAATGTATTCATACGAATCCGTAGCCACCTTAATATGATCATCTTATGCAATGGGCTACTTTTGTGGTAGTAGGGTCAATCCCATAGTCAAAAATCTATTTTCCTGATTTCAAAATTTAGCATTCTTACCCATCAATTTCCTACCAAATAAGAACTAAATATAAGAGTCCAAAATTTATTGCTAGGTGCTTGTATTTAAGAACATTTAATGTAGCTTCCACTTATTCTTATACATTCATTTGATTTGCAAACAACTATTCTCCATTTTGTAATATATCATTATGGAATCAATAGTTTTGAAAGGTATTTTTTCTCATATTTCTTCATTTGATTTGTTCGTCATTTTATTTTTCTCTATTATTTGTAGACTAAAGAATTTTAAGATAGCTATCAATGTTCCAATCTTGTCTTTATAGAGCATTGACGGTTCTTTTTGTGTTTGATAGTTGTTGTTGCATGCACTTTTCTACCATGAAATACTTAGGGCATAGATTATATCATTTGAATGTGTTCTCTGTTAACTATTTGAAGTTTATGAAACATTTTTAAGTTACCCCACTCATTAACTATAATAATATGGTGACAAAAAATGTTGTCTATCAGTTACAAGTATGGAAAATGAGGTATTTGAAATTTCATTTTGGAGAGTTTCCTAGGCTGTCTCAATTAATGTGTTTGTTAGATGAAATAAAGTACATTATATTCTATTGTGAGAATATAATTGTTTGTTGTGGGAAAGAAGTTTAAGTGAGAAAAATGGTCACGTGAATGTGAATAAGACACTAGTTTTTGTTGTCTATTAACTGGAGCATATATATTCACAACTTACCCTTAGGTTCAATGTATGCCTTCTATGATCTACATGCTCTCTCTTTGATTAATACCAGCTTCCATTGCACAAGAAAAAAGTTTTATACTTACCCTTACACTTCAATTTTCTCTAGTTTAGATTATCCCCTTTCAATAATCTTAAAATCAGATGTCATTTATAATAGAGAACAAAATGTTGGACTATGTTTTGTGATTTTGGTGTTTATTATATTGTGTAATTTATATAGATATGTTATTTTTCATTTATTATTGTTTATTTTAAGTAATGTTTTAATCTACATACATATTGATAAATCAAATAATTTTTTATAAAGTCATATATCTTTTAGTTAAAATAAATTGTTTCATGTGATTTATTTTTTACAAATACACACACCTTTACACTTATCCTTGACCTCATCTATTTGTGCACTTATTCTAATACATTCATTTGATTTGCAAAACAAAAATTCTCCATTAGTGAATGTATCCTTATGGAATCCATAGCTGCCTTGATGTGATCAGCTTATGCGTGGGGCTACTTTTGTGGTAGTAGTGTCAATCCCATAGTCAAGAATCAACTTTCCAAATTTCAAACTTTAGTATTCTTACCCATCAATTTCCCACCAAAGAAGAGCTAAATATAAGGGTCCAAAATTTATTGCTAGGTTCCTGTATTAATAGACATTTAATATAGTGTCCACTTATTCTAATACATTCATTTGATTCACAAACAACAAATCTCCATTTTTTAATGTATCTTTATGGAATCAATAGTTTTCTTGATATGATTAGCTTATGCATGGAGCTAATTTTGTGATAGTGGGTCAATTCCATAGTCAAGGAATCAATTTTCCCAATTTCAAAATTTAGCATTCTTACCCATAAATTTCCTACTAAAGAAGAATTGAATATAATTGTCCAAAATTTATTGCTAGGTATTTTTATTTATAGATAGTTAATGGTGTACCCACTTATTCTAATTCATTCATTTTCTTTGCAAACACAAATTCTTCAATTTTTAATGTATCCTTATGGAATCAATAGATTTCCTAATATGAATGGCTTATGTATGAGGCTACTTTTGTGGTAGTAGGGTCAATCTCATAATCAAGTAATCAATTTTCCCAATTTCAAACTTTAGCATTCTTACCCATCAATTTCCTACCAACAGAGAACTGAATATAAGTTCCCAAATTTATTGCTACATCCTTGTATTTATAGATATTTAATGGAGTGTCCACTTATTGTAATACATTCATTTGATTTGCAAACAAAAATTCTCCATTTTTTATTGTATCCTTACAGAATCAATAACTATCTTGATATGATCAGTTTATGCATGGGGTTTCATTTGTGGCTGTAGGGTCAATCCCATCCTCAAGGAATTAATTTTCCTGATTTCAAACTTCAACATGATTACCCATGAATTTCATACCAAAGCAGACTTGAATATAAGCTTCCAAAATTGATTGCTAGCTCCTTGTAATTATAGACATTTAATGGAGCATCCACTTATTCTAATACAATAATTTGATTCGCAAACAACAATTCTCCATTTTAGAGCATATCCTTATTGAATCAATAGTTTTTCTGATATGATCAGCTAATGCATGGGGCTACTTTTGTCATAGTAGGGTGAATCTCATAGTCAAGGAATCAATTTTCCTGATTTCATAGTTTATCATTCTTACCCATCAATTTCCTACCAATGGGGAACTAGATATAAGCTTCCAAAATGTATTGCTAGGTCCTTGTATTTATAGACATTTAATGAAGCATCCACTTATTGTAATACATTCATTTTATTTGCAAACAAAAATTCCCCATTTTTGAATGTATCCTTATAGAATTAATAGTTGTCTTGATATGATTAGCTTATGCATATGCTTCTTTTGTGGTAGTAGGGTCAATCCCATAGGCAAGGAATCAGTTTTCTGAATTTCAAACTTTAGCATACTTACCCATCAATTTCCTACCAAAGGAGAATTGAATATAAGCTTCCAAAATTGATTTATAGCTCATTGTATTTGTACACATTTAATGGAGTGTCCATTTATTCTAATACAATCATTTGATTTGCAAACAATAATTCTCCATTTTTGAATGTATCCTCATGGAATCAATAGTTATCTTGATATGATCAGCTTATGCATCCCGCTACTTTTTTGGTAGTAGGGTGAATCCCATAGTCAAGGAACCAATTTTCTTGACTTCAAACTTTAGTATTCTTACCCATCAATTTCCTACCAATGGAGAACTAAATATAAGCTTCCAAAATTGATTGCTAGGTCCTTGTATTTATAGAAATTTAATGGAACATCCACTTATTGTAATACATTCATTTAATTTTCATAGAGCAATTCTCCATTTTTAAATCTTTCCTTAAAGAATCAATAGTTGTCTTGATATGATCAACTTATACACCGGATTGCTTTTGTGGTAGTAGGGCCAATCCCATAGTCAAGGAATCAATTTTCTTGATTTCAAACTTTACCCATTAATTTCCTACCAAAGGAAAACTCAACATAAACTTCCAAGATTTATAGATCTAGGTCCTTGTATTTCTAGACATTTAATGGAGCATCCACTTATTCTACTACATTGATTTGATTTGTAAACAATAATTATTCATTTTTTAATGTATCCTTATGGAGTCAATGTTATCTTGATATGACATACATGGGGCTACTTTTGTGGTAGTGGGATTAATCCCATGGTCAAGGAATTAATTTTCCTTATTTCGGACTTTAGCATTCTTACCTATCAATTTTGTACCAATGGAGAATTGAATATAAGCTTCCAAAATTTATTGCTAGGTCCTTTTATTTATAGACATTTGATGTAGCATCCAATTTTTCTAAAACACTCATTTGATTTGCAAACTATAATCCTCCATTTTTAAATGCATCCTTATTGAATCAATAGCTATCTTGATATGATCAACTTATGCCTGGGGCTACTTTTGTGGTACTAGGGTCAATCCAATAGTCAAGGAATTAGTTTTCCCAATTTTAGACTTTAGCATTCTTATCCATCAACTTCCTCCCAAAGAAGAAGTATGGTTATGGAATCAGTAGTTGTCTTGATATGATCAACTTATGCATGGGGCTACTTTTATTGAAGTAGGGTAGCTCTTATAGTCAGGGAAACAATTTTCCTCATTTCAAACTTTAGCATTCTTACCCATCAATTTCCTACCAAATGGGAACTGAATATAAGCTTCGAAAATTTATTGCTAGGTACTTGTATTTATAGTCATTTAATGGAATGTCCATAAATTGGGCTATAAATTCATATTCTTATTGTACTTTATGATATCATTCATATTTGCGATAGTACTTCAACTCTTTTACAAAATTGAATCTAGATATATACATTCATCTTACAAGCATATTCATAACTGACTTTTAATGTTTGGTCATTTGTGCAGTTCTGTTTGCTGATTTAGATGAAATGGAACCACTTTGACAAATTGATTACATTTTTCTAATCTCATCAATTTTATATAAATTTTCACTTTTTTAATGAATTTTATGATTATTTACATTTTAAATAATCTTATTCATCATATATGTGAATGTCTTTTAGTTTTTTTGCTTATATTTAAATACATTTTAATGTTGATTTAGATATAAATCTATCAATTTATCTATGTTATTAAAATGGTTTGAGTAGTTATAGTTTCTCTATTATTATTTTTAAAAATGAAGAAATAAATTTTATTATGCACTTGCATATTTTTACTATGCATAAGAGTATTTGGACATGAGGAGATCTTGTAATCTATATTTGAATCTTAATCCTTCTAGATTAATATCATATTTTTTGTATATTTGAAAAAATATGAGGTTTCAATTAATAATTTTACAATCAATCTTTAATGAGATGATGTGCATGTTAAATGTTATAGATATATTTTAGACAATGTGAATGTTAATAAGTATAACCTTAGAATTTACACTCAACTAAGAACTAAACTATAACATCACACTTTTAAGTAATTATATACACCATTCAACACATACACAAGGGCCCATGAATTAGTCCATGAATTTTATTCCTCTCCCATAAGATATATTTTTAGGAATTATGATTCATTAAATATTTATTATAGAATTATTTTAAAAATCAATTTTATTTTTAAATTCACTATGTATATAAATCAAGAAGAAAATTATGATATATCATATTAAAGAAATATTATGTAAGAAAGTTATCAAAAGGAAGAATTAACTTAACAAAGCATTGATTGAGAAAAGTAAAAATCTATTCATTGAGTTATGTTGACTTCCATATGAATATAACCTTAATATTTAGGACCAAGAAATAACTTTAGTATTCCAACATTGTTATAATTTTTTTAACTAATCTATTAATCTATTTTCTTTATTGAAGAAAAGGCTAACCTCATCCAACCTACAAAGTTGACTAATGTTTATTTCATAGAGAACTCGTATCTTCCAAAAATTTTATCTAAGTTTTGGGGAGTAATTTCAACTTCCTACGTAGATAAATGCATTACCAAGAATGTTCTTTCTTACCATAGCTTTAATTACTTTTTGATTAATCCTTTTAAATATTACAATGTGATCTCTCTACTTTATGCATTCAAGGATGGGGATAAGCTTGATTTATACTCAATGTTATTGCTAAGTTCTACATTTGTATTCCAAGTGTCAATGTTTATTTCAATGGGATTTCATAGTGTGGATATTTTTTCAATAGGTTTTAGATGTTTCAATCTTGATATGAACACTGATGTTGGCAAGAGGAAATTTCTATTTAGACTTTTTTTGTGAAATAATATATAAACAAAATTTTTGATCTTCTACTCTCTGCAATTCTAGATCATATAATTCACAAGGTGGGAATTCCTTATGTTTGACCTTGGTAGAAGGACTAGAAGTGGTATCCTACAATGTCCTTCACCAGTTACAAGCCAAGCTTAGGATATTGATGGCTCTTTCCCCATCTTCCCATTGTGGATACTCTCAACTAGCGATGACATATGCAGTCATCTCTTTATCAGTAGAGGATGTGTTTTGATACTATTTGGAGTGCTATCTCTGAGCACAAGATTGCACATTTTTCCTGGTGCCTTCTTTTTTGAGGGCTTCCTCTTGGGCCACAACTCAAGCATATTGGGATTTGTAATCTTTAGTGTCCTTTTTGTGTGCAAATAGAATCATTTCTGTGCATATTTTTCGGTTCATAGGAATGCTAAAAATTACTAGCATTGGATACATGATTTCTTTAAGCCTTTTAGGCTAGAATCCTATTCTTGGCATTTGGTTGTGCTAGGTGATTTCCCCAAGATCCCTAGGAAGTTTACTATGTTTTGGCATACCTTCAAGATGGAGATTTTTTTTACTTTATGGAAAGATAATAATGCTATTGTTTTCACTCATAAATTTCTTGATATCAATGTTGCTATGTACACTAAAGCATGCTTTTGTAATAATTTCATGATGTAGATTCAGGTCGAGGCTAACAAAGTGGCTCTAGAGGTGTCCCACCTTTAGGAGTCAATCATTTTGGTAACACACCCTATATGGTTACCAAAGTGCCTCTTGACATGTCGAATAACCATGCTTCAGCTAGGGGATTTTGTCAAGGGCGCATCTCCCTTGCTCGCCAGTTGCACAAGCTACATTCATAAGCTCCTTGCCACCGCTCTCCCAGGGGTGGTGATGGTAGTTGGTAGTGTCACCATTTGACATTTCTACCTCGATGTGGTTTTCGTTGGTCCCTGAGTCTAGTGGCTCCCCCTCCTAGTGCTCCTCTAATTGCTTCTAACAGGTGACCTTTCTGCTTAAATTTGGCTATCTCTCCACCACGGGTAGAGGAAAAAGATAAAGACAAGGTTCTCGATGATGCTACCAATAGATGGACTATTCCTAGTCTGCCTACTAATCCTAAGGATGATTGGGGTTTTAATGATCAAGATGAACCACCTTCCTTAGCTGGCACTACTTTGGTGGTGTGAGAGGTTGCTTCATGAGATGTTGTCATGTGAACTCTCATGGGTAATCTTGTATCCCCTAACACCTTTTTTGTGAATTTCTAAAAAGTATATTAATTGATTAATAGAAAAGTATTCATCAAAAAAGTTTTCTCACAGACATTATTCTCTTAGGCGAATGAACTAAATCTCTTTTTCAAACATTAGAGTCTAAGAAAAATGAAAAATATTACAAACTTATTCGATATTCTTATTACTATTGAAAAGATTGCTATAGATAAATGAATCTATTTTTTGGTAGACATTATGTCAATGTAGAAGTTAATAAGTTTATTCCTCAAACTATTACTCTAACTCTAAATTTGGAAAATATGCCAACCTATTATTAATGATAATGTAAAGTGTTTTTACATGATATTCTTTATATTTGAGCTCCACTTTCCAAGTTATACCATAACTACAAAATCCATAATTTATTGAGCTTTTCTTTTCCAAGTTATCCTATAACTACACATTAACTAGTGCAATCTTCATGAATTATGAAAACTATTATCTTACCACCACATATACCATGATAAAGAACAATGTATATGAATGATATAACTTAAACATATGTATGCAATTTATTTAGGCTAACTTTATACAACGATTTAAAATCACTAAAAGTGAATAGTATGAACCAAAGGAATTCATCATAACACCATCATCTTCTACATTTTAATTAAAATAACACTTTAACTAAACTAAACTTAATATAAATGAGAGAAATTAATAGAACAATCAAACATGAAGAAACATCAAGTAGTCACAAGGCTTCAATGAAAACTCTATTATCTTAGTATCTTATAGAAACAATCTCAATAAAAACCTTCCTATTAGAAATGAGAAGCAAGACCTTGATATAAGTCATCGATTACAATGGGTAGCCCAAATGATTGCTTATATCATGCCATGTTAGCCCTAATTAGGGCAATTGAAAATAAATGGAATCTATATTTATGCAATAAGGAATCTACTACTATAGTGTGTAATAAATACCCACTACACATGCTCGTTTTGGAAGGGAGTGTGGTACAATAAATGAAAACTAAGCATACACCTTCTATGCAATAAATTTATATATCCCTAACTATGCATCCTAAATGCATTAAAATGATCCAACATTGTCTCCAATTCTTCTATCTTGATGCTTGGCACTAATTCTTACTTGAATTCCAGAACTTCAACTTTTCTTTCTACCTTTCCTAAACTTTCTTCCTAATCTAGTATTTGTTAGCATGAATGTCAATGGTATTCCTTTGGGCAAGTATCCTAAGCATTGGAGAGTATTGACATGTTGCATTCATGACTATGTTTTTCATTGATGTCAATATAGTAGTAAGTCTATAAAGATTGACAAAGTAGCAAATAGTGATCATATATGTACATAAAGAGTTTTGATGTACAAGTGAAGTGTGGTCAAGGACATGTATCTTGTGTGCCAGCGATGAGGTTAAATGTGCAGATTCTAAGTCAAAGATGTATGAAAGCTATAAGTAATTTACAGTGATGAGTGCAGAGACGAAGTGGATGGAAAGTAGTTTCTAATGATCTTATTATATCTTCTAGCAGAGATATAATCTAGTGATGAGTAGTTAGCTAGTGATTGAGGATAATTTGATTGTGATGTCAATGAGTGTACAAACCCTAGTATCACATGTGTGAATTTTTATATATACTATGATCCTATAGTTCTTTTGCATTTGTGAATTAATTAATTATCTTATTATAATTAATTGGGAAAGCCTCAAGGCCAACTCAAGGAATTATTTTGAAGATAGGGTATAAAGGAAAGATCTTTCCCTTGTATGTAAAATAATCAATTGGAATACATGTTCTATGCGAAGTGCAAAGAGGAGCAGAGGGTTTCGTCAATATGAGTAAGTGATCCAAGGGATTATTGGATGCGAGATTTGTGATCTAGTTACAAGATTAGAAGGAGCAGAGGTCTAATTGAAAGTAAAGAAAAAGAGGAAGGAAGTAAAATTTAATTCTATTATTCTATAAGGAATAATATATATATCATTTGGATAGTGGGTTGATTGGTCTTGCCCTTGAAGCTCTTTGGATAGTAGGTCCTGTTAGTGTTTTAAAACTACTAGGAAACAAAATTTTTGATACCAGGATTTAGAAAATATAAATAGTCTAAGGGTTAGTTACTCCTTATAATGAATTGAGATCTCTTTAGATCTAAACTAAGACTAACAAGATCACAGGGATTCTCTACACTTCAAGCTCTGCAAGGCTTAGGTGGGTGCACCTTAGGGATGAAATGGCTACATGCTTGATATTTTCTATTAAACTTCACTCATAGGTTTTTTTTCTTCATATCTATACTCTATAGTAGAAATGGTCACAATTCTTCTTAGATTTGTAATAAATCCCTTATTATAGTAGCTAACTATAACTCAAAGGGAAAACATTACAAACAAGTGATGAGCAACAATTCAATTCTTCATACAGAAAAGTAAGGTTCTTCTCATTTAAATCTATACTTTGTGCAACCACATGAATTTAATAATTTTCATACGAATTTATTAGTTCCTTATCTGTTGGGATAGAGAAATCATAGTAGTATAACTTGACCTATTTAATTGCCTTACAATTGAAATTATCAACATTTAACTCTAAATTTTATTCTTATGAATAGAAATGGTCACAATTCTTCTTAGATTTTTAAATCCTTGATTACAGTAGCTAACTATAACTCAAATGGAAAACATTACAAATAAGTAATGACGAACAATTCAATTCTTCATACAGAAAGTAAAAGTTGATTTGATTTAAATTTATGCTCTATGCAACCACATGAATTCAACAATTTTTATTTGAATTAATTAGTGTCTTATCCATTGGGATAGAGAAATCACCATAGTATAACTTGACCTATTCAATTTCCTTACAACTGAAATTATTAACATTTAACTCTAAATCTCATTGTTATAAATATCTCACATATACCTAGAAACCCTATCCATTCATTGAAAGAACTTACTTAACTCCTTGAATTAAGAGCAATCAAAGAAAAGATACATAACCCATCCATGTTGCATTAAAATAAAAGAACCTTATTCATTCATTCACAAAGTTTTAGACATATGAAATAGGAGACAAAGTTCAGAGACATAGATGTTGCAAAATGTTCCTTTGTATTTATCTTCCTTGAAAGTAATACACTACTAGTATAACTCCAAATAACTAAAGATATGACAAACTATCACTTTTGGTTCAATTGTATTCTCAGATTTGCAAAAATGAATACAAAATATGAAATTGACACAGAGACTAACTAGACCGAATGCAAAATAGCATTATATTGAAAGTTACATAAATTTTGGACCCTCCTCTAGCCTTGGTAACTCACTTCTATAACATGAGATGTAACAAGCTACATGCAAAGAGGGAAAATGATAGTTTTCCTCAAAACAAAAAGGATTTACAAAAGGACAAAAGTTGTCACTATCATAAAAATACAAAACTTGGCACTTCCTTGCATCTTTTCAAACAAAATGTCTTTATCATTCACCTTCTCATGGTGGGACCAATTCTATTGAAGTGGTTGCTTGCTATTCCTTTGTATTTGTTGATTGGTTTTGTTGCTCTTGCTATCGGACCACTTGGTTTGCACTTGATGTGTCAAGCTCTATGACCTGGATATTTATCACAACTCTTTGATCCTTGACCATGTCATCAATTTGAACTACTTTATCCATGGTTGCAATTATTTTTTCTTCAATTATTACTTCTATTTGAACTAACACATCAACCAATTGCACCTTTTCTAGACCCACTTCTTTTTCTATACCTTTTGCTTCAACTATTTCTTGCAATAGTTGCGTTGTTGGTGAGTAATCAATTATCCACCTGTCAAAAACTGTGTCATCAAGCGAATTGAAATACAAAATTTCTTGTTGCATTCTTAAGACACTTCTTCCATTCTTTCTTATTTCTTGAAAATCTTGTTTAAAAGAATTTTAAAAAATTATACTCATACCACTTCCTCTATAGTTCTAGCAAACCAAATATATTTTTCATCATTCATTTCTTTATTAAGCCTAAAGCTCATTAACTCATTTAATTCTTTAGACCATTCATCTTTTTTCCTTATTTGGCCTATAGTTTTAATTACATGTGGAAAAAGATCAAAATTCATGCTCAAGTACTTGATGAAACAACTATTTATTTTTTATTTTCAATAAGTTTCTCTTGTGATCAAAATCCAAAAGGTCATTAGCCTAATCAAAAGTCCTTTCTTCCCATTCATTAGAGAAATGTACGACATGATAGCAAAGGGATGTAATGATATCTCCTCTGCTAATCCATTTGTTCATAATTGGCCTTAAAGCTACCTCATTATTCACTAGCTCATTTCATATCTCCACCAATTTTTATAACTCTAAGTAAAAAGAGGGCCAACCAACTCTGTCTACAAGATACAAGATTGTATCTTTGGTTATGTCTTCATGCTTAGTGCACAATTCTACATGCATTGCATATAATTTTTCCTTTTATCTTCTAACTCCTTAGCTATGTAGAGTTGGGGTTCCTTTGGGGTATAATGATATTCTATCATTGGTATAGTATTGAAAGGTGGTGTGGGAGGACAAGGAGGATAAGAAATCCTAAGCTGACTAGGCTATGTGCCTACCTTTACTTTCCCACATAGTTTCTCCATTTTGGAAATTATACCTTCTAATTGGTGTATCTTTCTCCCTCTCTCTTCATATGCATCCAAAACCATTTCAAATTTATTATTTAATTCCAAGAACCTATTTTTTTCCTTGGAAGCAACTACAAGTCCAAAATTAGCTACTTCTTTGATATTCGAGCAACTCTGTCACTATCCACTTTATTTTCCCTATAAACCATGAGACTACCTATGTGCTCAGAATTTGAGACTTCTTTAATTCTAGTTTTATCTCTTTTTTGAATTGACCATATTACCAAGACTTGATGATCATCACTATACTTTAACCTTTTATAGCCTTGCAGGACTTCCTTCTCAGTTTTAAATTGGGCATCCTTTTCCTTTCTCACAATATCAAAAATGATTGCATTAGCAATGTCCCATTATGGTAGTATCAGAACTCCTGAGTCTTTTAATAGCTACCTTCCCCCTTCAATGGTTATTTGTGCAAACTCTTCTATGAGGTTACCTTTGACCCCCTCTTCAATTTTAGAGTCTTGCCTATCAATTTTCTCTATTTTAATCCTTTTCCATCTTGCCTCAAAATTGCTAATATTTCTCCTCCACAAAAATTGGGTAAACACTATATATTTGATAAAGCTTTCATCATCTAAGAACTTCTAAGATGCCTGCTCTATTATAGGATCAATTTCCCTTCCCTTATGATCTCCCATAGTGAGGGATAATGACGATATAGGGGGCTCTTTAGGGACTCCTTCTTCTATTTCTACAATAGTTATAACAATATTTCTTTCACCTCCCACCATTTTTTAATTTCTCCCTTAAGGAGGCCACATCATCTATTCGAATAGGGTTCTGAGAGGGAGAATACTATTGCATGATCCTAGAAGAAGAATCCTATTCTAATTTGTGCTTCTTGGTAGTAGGTTCAATAGGTGGTCTTTCTAAAATTTTCCTTTTATAAAGAGGCACAAGTTGTACATTCTTTGCTACCACATACCCAGGTCCGTTTTGCAATGTATACTGACTTGGGTTTATAATTTCTTTGCTAGCCAACCTATTCTCTACCTCAATGGCCTTATTTGAATAAGTTTTAATCAATATTACTTTCTTTTCATTTAAATTTTTCATAAGCCCAATGAAATTTTTCATTAGCATATCTATTTTAGCACCCCATTATTTATTATTAGCAAGAGGAATATACTTTGGTCCAAAATCATTGACAAATTCAAGCACCTTACTATACACATTCAATTTTTCTTTCCTAACCTCTTGTTCTTGTAGTGAAAAATTATTTCTAATTATATCTTCGGGGAAATAAATAACATGTTCATGAGATTTAGGTCTTGTTCTCTCTTTGAAAAAACCATAAAAACCTTTAGGATCTATAATTTGAGAATGGGACTAGGCCATCTGATACTTGTTTAGAAATTTTTCTAAATGCCTCTAGCCTCTTTTGACAAAAACAAAATTGTAAAAAATAGTAATCTAAGGGAAGAAGGTACATTTAGATATGCCAATCAACATCTTTTCTTCTAACACTCCTATCTACCATAAGAGCTCTGCAATCCTAACCTTCAAAGGGACTTGATATGGTAGTACATGTAGTTTTCCAAGGAAACCATATACTCTAAACATAGTAAAGACTGCATATGGGATAATGTCTCCCCAATTATGGCTCACCTTCAGTCCTTTAGCATGATCATTTGGTCTAACTAATTCCAGCAAGGAATGAGGTATCCTAGGGTTATATCCAATCAGTGACCTCCTATCTCATTTTTGCACTCCACAACTAAGCATGGAGCTTTTCTACATCTTTCTCTAGCTCTAGCTTCATTTCCTTAGAGTAAAACGTGACACCCTTATAGAGACACATATACATCAACATAGAGTACAAGAAAAAAGGTTTTTCTATTATTCCCTTACTGATACCTATCAATCCATTATGAACTTCCTCTACCAAATATGAGGCAAAATCAAGAATTGAGCTCATGTTATATTGTAATGTCTGATCAATGATAAAAAATAAGAGATCCTTGGATGTGATCCTACTCATCCATTCCAAATATTTTGCAAAGAGAAAATAGAGTGCTTGAGCCCTGGGATTAAAATACTTCTTTAAAAATGACTCTAGATTATTAACTATTACTAATGGCAACTGACCTATTTTAACAAAATGTTCTTGCAATGGCCTAGCTCTTAGGGAAACTTTCTAAGTATCATACCTAGTATGCAAATCTTTGAAGTCAATCTTCTCATGAACTACATGGTTAGGGTTCAAACTAAAGACTTCCCTAATACCTCTAGTGAAACCTTGAAAATGTTATCCCCAACATGAGTTTTTACTATCCTTGAAAATAGGTCATACCTCATTTCTATCATAGCCAATAGATCATCATCAAAGAAAACCCTTGGGATAACCAACTTGCCAATATCAAACTCCCAAACATTTTTTAAAGTCCGAGTATCATGCTTTCTTTCAGAAAACCATTCACAAAAAATCTCTAAACCCTTGCCAGATGTCTTAACATCCCTTAACCAATTTTCCTTATCGTAGAAACCCTCACTAACTAATAACCTAGGGTTCTTCAGAATCAATACCTTTCCTTTGGAGAACTCATTAGTAGATTGTGGCAATTATTCTAGGAAATTGTCATGCAAAATGCTCAACTGGTAGTCAACCTTTCTTAAAAAATCTCTTCATGGAGGAATCTTACCTGTATCATCTCAATACAACTATAATTTCTCAATTAACTAGGGGTTTTTAGTACTTACCCAGACAAACTATTTTATTTACTAGGAAATATCATCTATAATAATTCATAGCTTTGAGAAAATATATATTGAGCTCTGAAAATTTCTACTCTCTAATAATTTTTTAATCTGGTACTCAATATTGATAAAATTCACAATTTTTATGGTAAATGGCCTCACATGAATTTGTATTGATCCAAATTAATGCTCTAATAGTCACATCTCACGCTATGCCACAAAATTTGAAACCCAACCATTAATTCATGCCAACTCAAATGATCAAACTTTAAAACTAAAAAATTGTGTTACCTTTTTTTGGAAATAGGACATGTGTTAAAACCTTGCTTCCTCACTTTCATTAAACTTTGATCATGTTCATAATGTGGGTAAGAAATGATTGTCGATCCTCACTTAATTGAGGATCATGAATGATCTTTTTTATTATTGAATTCACTTCAAAATTTTAGGCCCATAGATGCAACTCAACATTACCTAGCAACCCATGAAGTGGCTAACCTCACCATGTCCATATGTCACAACCTCGCTTCCCCACTTTCACTAAACTTCAAACACTTTTGTGTTGTAGGGATGCAAGAAGTGTCAATCTTAATCTGATCAACGACTCCCTAAATATAACCTTCATCTATCCCTATCATTATTTTAAGCCAATTAGAGAACACTAGCTTGTCATTTGCTCTGGCATCTCCTTCTAGGGCCAACCAACTAAAAACTAGTCCCACTTTATCCATGTGTCACAATGTCACTTCCCTGCTTTATTTAAATTTTTTTTTTTTTCCCTAAGGTCTATGGTGAATTTTTTAAGACACAAATTTAGGACTGTCTTTTAAGATTTCCTATGTGTATTTTCAAATTTGAACAAATATAACCCATCTTTTGAGACTTAGAGAAAAAAAAAGGATAGTCCTAAATTTAGGGATAGAGAAAACAAAAATTTATAGATTTGTCTAGTGAAAATATCAATTTGAAATACATAACCCCCAAATTTGATAAGTAACTAGGTTTTTCACTACGACTTTGAAGAATTTCTAAAAAGTCAAAAACCAGGCCAACAGGTCCATCTACCTTCCACAACTTGTAAGAGGGTTAGCACAACTCATAACAGGGTTGGAATCTCATAACAAAGATTCAAAGTTAACTAATAGGGACTTATATGTACTAAATTTTTAAAATAGATTCCTAACAAGGTCCATCCTCTAACAAGGAATATTTATATTAGTACATCATCTTGTGGGTATCACCCATTGATGCAGGAGCATCCAATAGCATAAGGGCAATCCTATATCACCAAAAAATATGCTTACTATTAGTTTTTGTTTAAAGTTTTTTCATTTCTAGATACCTATTTGGGTCAAATAAATATTCCAACTCTCATAGTTCCACTATTGGTTTTCTAGGTTAGAGTTTTTGAGCACCTTGGGATATGTGCCAATGTATATTATGGGTTATTTTTTAATTAAGCTATAATTATGATCAGTTAAAGGCTGTAAATTGGAGAGATGATTATATTTGTAATTTAAAGCACTCTAGAAAAAGAATCAGGTTAGAAGGCTTTACAATTTGAAAGTTATTATAGTTTTAAGTTGCCTGGCAACCTCCTAAAAGTGCTTCACAATTAGATTTGAGGCTCTAAATGGCATTATACGGGCCTAAAAATGGGGAACAAGAAAAAATGGTCTACTAGGCTATAGAGTTCTTGGAAAGCTTTCTAGAAATGTAAATGGTTTATCAATCACATTCCAAGATCAAAAGTTATGCCTTCTAAAAGTTTGACTACCATTTTTGGATTCTTCTAATTTTACACCGGCTTCTAACATGATTTTTGGAACCTTCTGTTTTGATAGTGGATCCCAAATGGCATATTCTACAATGTATGCCTAACACTAAACCTAATTGGGGTTTACTTAAGAACATTTCTTTCATTTTAAAGGTAGTTCTTGGTGGAGTTTGGGAGAAGGTACTAGAGGAAGATTTTTTCTAGATTTAGACAACTTTGTAAGCTCGTATTGCATGTCTTAGAGTCTATTTTCAGCGTATTGAATGTAATAGTAGAATAATTTTGATAATAATATCTCCCTTTTCCTATTTTTTTCATTTTGTTCTTGGATTGTGCCTCCATCACCCACACTGGGGCTTTCCCTCATTAACATATCTAGTGTTATTATGCATGAGTATCTTGTTGTGATTTTTTATTATATTTCTCACATGGTTAACTTTGGTTAAGGTTGATAATTGTGATAATAGTTAGATAACTGATTCATCCCCCCCACTCTTAGTTATATTAGTGGATTATGTATTCTAACAATTGGTATCAGAGCTTTAAGTCCTTGAAAAGAATGCTGAACAACTTTGGGAGGTCTATGGTGAATCTTTTAAGAAAGGATAGTCCTAAATTTGATGGGATCAACTATGATAGTTGAAAGTATAAGATGAAGACTCGTATTTTGTGTATGGGTATAGGTTATTAGAATTTTGACAAAAAGCAACAAAATAATTGTGAAAGAAGAAAAGATTGAAGAATAAAGTGAAGCAAAAAGAGATCTATTTATGTGTAATATGTGAGCTAGAGAAGCCTTACTATTAGCCCTTCCATAAAATGAATATAGTCAGGAAAAATCTCTATTAACATCTTATGATATTTGGAAAGTATTAGATTCTACTTTTGAAGGTGATACCAATACAAAGAGAATAAGACTGCGGAATTGGATTTGTACATTTGCAGATGCTAAAATGATGGAAGATGAATCTATAAGAAGCTATGTTGGTAGAATATATGAGATTATTGTAGGAATTAAATCTTATTGTGCATCAAAATAAGAAGATGAGGTAGTATAGAAGATCTTGAAAACCTTGACACCACCATTCAAGAAAGTAGCATAGATGATTGAACTTATGATACCCTATACTAAGAATATTTCCAGAGAAACTTTGCTTGGAGGATTAGAATCAATAGAAGCACGTTTGCGATAGTTTAGAGAATTAACAAGAGTTGAAACAACATTAAGTTCTTTAAGTAATCAATCTAATTTGACTAGAAGTGGAAGCACACATGTAGATTTTGCTAGCTCTAGTAGAACTAGATCTTATGAGGATAAGAAGATTAAAGAAGGTATAGCCCTTCTTACAAGAAGAGAACTAGATGGTAAAAATATTTTTAAGTTTAGGATTTGTAATGAATTTGGTTATTATGCATCTAAATGTCCTAAAAGAGAGAAAAATTATAAGAGAAATTTTAAGTCTAGAAGACCTAGAAATTGTTTATATGCAAATGAAGATGAGGAATTTGATGAAAATTTTTAGAGTGAAAGTGATGATGGGCTGGGATTTGTAGCCATTAAAGAAGATGATCTTGACATAGAAATTAGAGAAGAAAAAGCTCTAGCTTCCCAAATTTAAAATAAGTGTTACTGGATAATAGATAGAGGATGTTCATGTCACATGACTAGTGATATGAATAAGTTCGTTAAATTCAAGAATTATGATGGAGGTATTGTTAGAGTTGGTAATAATGCAACCCATCACATCATAGGGATATGATCTAGTACTCTAGATGGAAAGACTAACATTGATGACGTTTACTTTGTTGATGGATTAAATCATAACTTGTTGAGTATTGGACAATTGGTAGATAAACATTATCTATTGCATTTCATAAAGAAGACTTGCATTATAAAAGACAAAGATGGCAAGCTGATTGGAACTAGAACAATGTCGAGAAGTAATCTATTTTAGTTTAATCCTATTGAAATAACATGTTTGGTTGCTGAAGTGGATAAAAATTGTCTATGGCATAGGAGGTATTGTCAAATAAATTTTGATAACATTGTGAAGGTTAGTAGCACATTTGTAGTTAGAGATCTACCTAAGATAACAAAGCCTACTAATATTTTGCAAAGAATGTATCTTGGCTAAGCAGAAGAAGGTATCTTTTCCTGGCAAGAAGTTCACTACTAAAGAGAAGTTTGAGATTGTTCACACTGATTTTAGTGGTCCCTCAATGATAAGAGGATTATATGGAGAAATGTATTTCATTATTTTTGTTGATGATTTCACTAGAATGATATGGGAAACATTTATTAAAGAAAAGTCTAAAGAACTTGAGAAATTTAAGATATTGAATAATAGAGTTGAAAGTGAATTTGGGGAAAAGATAAAAATTTTGAGATCTAATAGAGGAGAATTTACCTTTAGAAATTTTAACATGTTTTGTGAAGAGAATGGAATCAAGAGATAATTATTTTCACCCAAGACACCTAAGAAAAATGAGATTGTTGAAAGAAGATATGAATCAGTAATAGAGGCAACAAAAGCAACGATGTTTTAGAATGATGTATCAGAGAAATTTTGGAGAGAAGTAGTCAATACAACAATGTATGCTATAGACATAGTAAATATTAGAAAAGGAATGGCTAATACCCTTTATAAATTATGGTTTTGACATTCGCCCTTAGTAAAGTATTTTAGAATCTTTGGAAGAATATGTTATATAAAGAGAGATGATGATATTGGTATGTTTGATCCAGGAACTGATGAAGGTATATTTCTTGGTTATTCATTGAAAAGTAAATCTTACTATTACTTTAACCATAGAAGTAAGACTATAGTTGAATGTACAAATGTAAAAGTTGATGAAAAGTTTTGATTTAAGGAAAAGATGATGGATACAACTCTGATGAAGAAGAAGATAATACTAGAATTGTTAGACAGAATGTAGAGGTTTTCTTTGAGACTAAAAATGATTTGCAAAATAACGTGAAAATTGTTGAGAAAAGAGGAGAAAGATTTGAACCAAGAGAAGATATAAGAGTTGAATTAGCAACTCCTACCTCTAATAGGAATCCAATAAAGAATTACCCTCTAGAGAAGATAATTGGGAGAAAAGACAAAGGAGTGATGACAAGAAATAGAGTTAAGGAAGAGATATGTTTAATTTATTAAGTTGAATCTAAGACTATAGGTGAAGCCTATAAAGATGATCATTAGGTTCAAGCAATGAAGAAAGAATTAGATCAGACTGTGAAGAATGAAACATGGGAATTAGTTCCAAGACCTAGAGACAAGAATGTTATTGGAACCAAATGGGTATTTAGAAACAAGATGAATGAGCAAGGTGAACTTGTAAGAAACAAGGATAGAGTTGTGTGAAAATGAAATTCATAGCAAGAAGAAATAGACTATGAGAAGACTTATGCTCCTATATCTAGAATGGAAGCCATAAGAATGTTCTTGGCATATGCAATGAACAAGAAATTCAAAGTGTATTAGATGGATGTAAAATCAAACTTTCGGAATGGAGAATTTGAAAAAGAGGGATACATTGAGAATCCTATAGGTTTCCCTTGAACAAAAGAAAAAGACATGGTATGTAGAATGAAGAAAGAGAAATATGGTCTACAGCAAGGACCTAAAACCTGGTATGCAAGGTTGGACAACTATTTTGCAAAACTTGGATTTGCTAATGATAGTATAGAATAGTGATGGTATTACTATCTCACAAGATAAGTATTTGAAATATTTTTTGAAGAGATTTGGTTTTGAAAGTTGTAAGACTATTGGTACACCAATAATAACTAGTCACTAGTTATCTAGAAAAGATGAGACACCTAGAGTTGAGAAAATATACATATCCATGATGGGAGGTTTGCAATAGTTGACTCACACCAACCAAATATAGAAAATATAGTTGGTATTGTAGCTAGATATCAAGTTGATCCTAATGAGTATCATTATGCAATAATAAAGAGGATATTTATATATTTGAAGAGGACATGTGATTATGAAATATGGCATGATAGATTGAGTGATTTTAGTCTATGTGCATATACTAATGCAAATTGGGTAGGCAATATGGATGATAGAAAAAAAAATAGTAGTGGAGCATTCTTTCTTGGAGGAAGATTGGTTTCTTGGCTGAGCAAGAAACAAGATTGTACCTCGCAAAGTATGAATGGGGAAAAGTATGTAGCATCAACAAATAATTGTAATCAAGTGATGTGGATAAAATAGATGCCAAAAGACATTAGGATAGAATTTTTAGAACTTTTTATCATATATTTTGATAAAATGTGTATAGTAAGTATGTCTAAGAATCATGTATTGCATTCTAAGACTAAGCATATATTTATTAAGTATCACATTTTGAGATAGAAAGTGGTTGAAAAGAAGATTAGATTGTAGTATGTGAGTCCTAAAGATTAGATTACATATATCTTTACAAATCCCTTACCAAAATATACATTTGATTATTTGAGAGGTATGCTTGGGGTCATCCCCTTGCCTACTTCAGAGTAGATGATACAAAGATTGGATCCGCCTAGTGGTGCAAGGAACCATTTTTAGACTGGACTGAATGTTGATGCTTTCTATATGAGGGAGTATTTGTGATGAGTAGAGTCATTAAGGACTCTTGGTATTTGGTATTGAACAATATCTTTGGACACTTGAGATTGTTAAAGAATTTAAGCAGTAAATTGACATAATGAAGCCTTTGGCATTGATGTCAATGAGGGAGATAATGCATGAAAAACATTCCCTAATTATGTATGGGGGAGAGATAGTTTTTAGGGAGATTTTAAAAGATTCATGTAAGGATAAGGAATATATGTATGGGGTACATATAAAAAGTGAAAACATAGATCAAGCAGTGTTTTAGAGGATTTCAAAAGATGAGTTTAGCAACAATAGCATTAGAGTATTGTTTAGTGTTCTTCAAACCTAGATGTTTTTTTATCTATGTTTCCATCAATGTCAAAGGGAGAGATTGTTAGTAGGAATGTTGATGGTATTCCTTAGAGGGAGTATCCTAAGCATTGGAGAGTACTAACATGTTGCATTCATGGCTGTGTTTTTCAATGATGTCAACATAGTAGTAAGTCTATGAAGACTGGGAGCATAGCAAATAGATATAATACCTATACATACATAGTTTTCATGTACAAGTAAAGAGAAATAGAGGAAATGTTGCACCTTGTGTCTTGATGGTGAGCTTAAATGCACAGAGTCTAATTCAAAGATGTACAAAAGCTATAAGTGATTTATAGAGAGTAGTGCATGGAAAGCAGTTTCTAATGATCCTACTATATCTTCTAGTAGAGATATAATCTAACAATGTGTAGTAAGCTAGTGGATGGAGACAATTTGATGCTGACATCATCAAGTGTGCAAGTCCTAGTATCATACATGTGAAGTTTTTTATATACTATGAGTCAATAGTGCTATTGTAATTATGAATTAATTAACAACTTTATTATAATTAATTGGGAAAGCCTTAAGGCCAACTCAAGGAATTATTTTGAAGATAGGTTATAAAGGAAACATGTATTCCTTCTTTGTAAAGTAATCAATTGGAATACGTGGTCTATAAGAAGTGCAAAAAGGTATAGAGTGTTTGGTGAATGTAAGTAAGCGATCCAAGGGATTATTGGATATGAGATTTGTAATTTGGTTACTACATCAGAAGGAGCATATGCCTGGTTCATAGGATGTAGAAATAGGAAGGAGGTACAATTCAATTCTATTATTTTGCAAGCAATAATACATAGATCATTTGGATAGTGGGTTCATTGGTCTTGCCCTTGAATTTGTTTGGACAATGGGTCAATATGCCTTCCACAACTCCTAAAAGGGTTGCAACAACTCTTAATGGGGTTGGAATCTCCTAATAGGTATTCAAAGTCTCCTAACATGGACTAATATGTACTAAATTTTTTCATAGACTCCTAATGGGGCCCATCCTTTGATAAAGAATATTTATATTAGTACATCATCTTGAGAGTACATCCCAACTAGGGTTTTCCCTTTGATTAAGGATTTCCCCAGTTATAATATCTTGTGTTATTGTGCATGAATATATTCATGTGGTTTTTTATTATATTGTTCACATCCTTAAGTTTGATTAAGGTTGATAATTGTGATAATAGTTAGATAACTAATTCACCACCCCACCCCCCCCCCCTTCCACCCTCTTGGTTATATTGGTGGATTATATATTCTAACAATGTTAATTCATGAGTGCTTTGCATGGTATTCGATAAAATGGAGAAGTTCTCAAAATCGTCTCTTTTGAGAGAATCCAACTAAAAGAACTCCTCTAGCTTGACTTTCAAATGTTTGCTCTCATTTAATCATCTATAAAAAATTGTGACAACAAGGATGAAATTTTATTGGACACCCCTTGTTTGAGGTTATCAATCACTTTTTACCCTCAAGAAATTTCCTTGGTGAAGCTTGAAAACATTTCCTTGTTGTGATCAATACGTTGCACCATGAAAGGAATTCACAAATATCTCTTTTATTGATAACTCCACCATCAATAAAATCCTATTTTTAGGTCTCCAACACATTTTGAATATGAATAATCATTTAATCTTAGTAAATATACTCATCTTCCCTTGATTCTTGCATGCATTGGATCATGGAGAGTCAAACTAAGGCCCTACTATACACTTTTACCAATTATTCTCTATGTTTAAAGGATTCTTCATGAATTCTTTCAACTGAATACTTTACTGCTTGAGAAATCCACTTGATCATGTTAATATCATCTATTGCTTTAGTAAAAACACATAGAATAGGGAAAAATGATGGCCCATTCTCTCATACTTGATGAATCCAATTATTAATGAAGTAAGGCAAGACCTTTATTTCTCTTTTCTATTTCTAATATCCTTCTTGAAGATTTTTTATCCCATCTTTCAAAGCTTGAGTGGAGTAATTAAAATCCTCTATTATTTTCTCATGAGAGGCATGACCAAGATCAATTTCTACAATATGGTACTCATTTTGAGTGATTTGATTTTTACCCCTATCAAGTATAGGAGTTACAATCTACAAACTTCTAGACCCTCATTCTCCCCTAACAACCTTAGTAAACCCTTTCTCTTTCCCTTGTTCTTTAGATTGGTTGGCTTAGTAAAAAAAATATTACAATTCAATTATAGGATCAACTTCCTTCTCTTGACTCTTTTGAACTCATTTCTTTAAACATTCTAAAATGGGTTTACTCTGGTCTTTTGGCATCACTACTTATTCTTTCCTTTAGACAACTTGAATTTTGATCTCCTTTTCACCTCTTGGACTATACACTATCACTTCAGGAGCTATAATCTTTATATTTAGAATCTATGTCACTATTGGAAGACCTTATTCCTCTTTTAGACCAGCCTTAACCTCCATCATATCTTGCTCTATGATTGCATCAAGACTTTCCTCTATATAAATATATTGATCTCTTCCTTTCCCTTGTGCATTTTTTAATAGGTATTTATACTCAATCTAACATGTACTTTACTCACCAATTTTTCTTCTCATTCAAATCTCAACATGCTTATTTTCACTTCTTACCTTTTAAATGTTTCTATCTACTTACTATTAGGAGTGAAACTTAGAGAGAAGGAAACATTTCACAATTTATGCTTCTTTTTTGATGGCTCTTAGATGTATGGCCTACTCTCAGGATACTATTATTGAGAAACATCTTTCCCTTTTTTGGGTATGTGTAAGATCATGGTCAACCAAACTATGCCCTTAAGTGGTAATAAAAATTCAGCAAATTAGAGTTATGTCAACTTGATGTGCAATTTTGAACTTGATATGAACATTCTAGGAAAAAGTTGGGAGAAAAGAATCTCTGAGAAATTGAATTTAGTTTCTAAATTTAAAGGCCTTATCTGAAAAAAATAAAATATGGTTTGTCAAAATTTGAATTTTAATACAATAGCACAAAAATTATAAGACAAAAATAAGAAGTAGACATATGTTTAACCACCTTAATCGAAATCAAATGATAATATTTTTTAATAAGATTATAGATATAAGAAGTAGACTCATGCAGAGATATGATGCATATTTTGGGTATTTTTATTCTAAATAAATAATTAATTACGAATTTTCTACTATAGTATTTTTGGAATAAAAAAATTCTCATGTCTAACCACCTCAACTAATTCAAAACTATGCAAAATTGAACTTTTCCTTTTCTTTTTCCTTATAGTAGAAGTATAGAATGCAATGTATCTTTTGGATTTCACAAATGTTGTACCATTTGAAAGTTATAGTTTTTTTTCAATCAATGTGTAAATTAATAATTTATATGTAACTCCAATAGAAAATAAGTAATAATTACTTATTAAACTAATAATTTGACAAACATTACATTTATGAAAAAATAAGAAAATTCTTAAGAAACCCTTTTCATTTCATCAAAATTGGGTGGAAAAAGTTGTTAGATACATGTTTGAAGTAAAAACAAACACAAGAACAGGCGAAAAACACATTTTCGAGATGTTTTTAAAGTTGAACATGTAGGGTTGCTATTAAAAGATATATTAGGCCTTATAAAGGTATTAATTCTTTTGTTTGATATCAGTATGGATTGGAAGAAAGATGGAATAGATTTTGAAATGCTTACTACATATTTTTAGATCACCACTTTTTGGCACACCATGGTGTTGCACATAGCCTTTTACTATCTACAACTTCTACTAGAGATTCTATTACTTTAATTTACTCTATTCCAGTATTTTCCCTTTTCATTCATCTCTAAGTGGTTGGTGACCAATTAATCCATGTATATAAGTCCATTTACTAACATAACTAGTTTAGTGAGTTTGTGATCAATCCACCACTTTCTAAAATCTAAAATTATTGGCAATTTTTCTAAGTATGACAAGTTAGAAAAAAGAAAGAGTTGTCATTTATGGAAACATATACATTGTATAAAGAAGGCATTATGTATAGATGAAGATATTTGGTTACCCAGAAACCCTCCAATGAGAAGGTAAAACTGGGGTGGGGATGAGACCTACAAATCTTCACTACTGCAATAATAAAATGTATCCAATGAAGGTTACAATGTTTGACCATGAAACATGATCTACCTTGTGAAAGGTATACCTTGTTAAAAGATTCCAAGATTTTTAGATCTTACTCTATTAAAGGATTTAAACACCCTACTAAAAGTGTGCCTGGTAAAAAGACTTTAACTTACAATGAAGTAAGCACCCTATTAAAGGATTTACAACAGCCTGTTAAGACTACTATGTTAAGAGATTTAACTGATTTACCTATTATAATGCTTTGGAAATGATCCTTTACTTAGTACTTTGTTGCTTGATGTTAGATCACCTATATCCTGATGTGTACTTGATCATTTCTAATTAGATGTATCTGTGGTGAGCGCGAATTCCTTTTCTTCATTCTCCTTTGATTGATTCTACAATGTGACTCAATACATAAAACCTTAATCACCATGAATGTTTTTTTTGTGCATGCAAACTCTCTTCACTTCCCCTTATAATTCATTATAAAGTTTAGGGTTTATCTTTTTTAAGAAGACCTAGGTAACTTAAAGGTGTTAGTGTAGTTTTTTATTTTTCCTATTTTGCTAGGTTTTTCCTACACTTTTAATAATCTCGCTTAGGTTAATAAAGCATGTCTTATTAGGTGAATGGTTGTGAGGTGTCACCTTCCTACATGTGAGCATCCATTAGCTATCTTGGGAAGATACTTTGCTATCTTTAGTCCGATAGATGGTTGCTCTTCATTGGTTGGTGTTGCCACCTCCTCTCTCTTCCTAGCCTATATAAGCATGCTACCTGGCTTGTATTTGCATCTCTTGTTTTTGCATCCTCATAATGCTATTTTTCTTCTAGCATTCGCATTACTCTCTTGGAGACTAACTCTATGTTGCTATTTTGATTTTGTATCATTTGCATTCATAGTTTAAATATTTACTCTTTGCACTAGTTTTCTGGGTTGTTAATCTTTTTAGATTCTAACATGGTATCAGAGCTTTTCTATGTGCAAGAGTAGATTTTAGTTTCCTTAATTGAGAGATTCGGGGGGAGCTAAAAAAATTTATTGTAGTTTTTTGAAAAATGAAGTATGCTCTTCTCTTGCATCTTTGGATGATCCTGAGAATCAGAAAAGTTTTGACAAAAACGGTTTTTCTCTAGGGTTTCAATCTCAAATCTGACAACCAACTTGCATATTTGTTGTCAATCAGTATTGCAGGTTCCAACATGCTATTGATGGACTTAGGAAGCTGATCTAGCATTTGCATGTCATATTTTGGTTGCTGGGGTCATTTTTTGATTTTTAGAGCCATTTTTTACTATTAAAGGCGTCTAGTTTACACTACAGGAGCATCTTCTGTACATCAGCAAGAAAAATGCTTTCTAAGTTTCGTTCGTAGCCCTGAAAAACCATTTGGGTATCTTTTAGATTTTGTATGCAAGCTATATATTTTGCAAAATCGAGCATGAAAAGCTACAGCCATACCCCTCTCCGTTGGTAGTCGCAGATTTGAATGCAATTTTCAAATGTCTCGTTCTTGCTCATACGGACTCCGATTTTGATGATTATTGTTATGAACTTGGCTATTTTTTTGTGCTCTATCCACTAGTGAAGTTGTTTTTTGATTTTCATGCATGAATTTTTCAGAAATTGCAGATTCTCAGTCGTGACTGTGCATAGTTCTCGTTTTGAAAACTTTGGAGGATCATAACTTTCTCATACGACCTCGTATCAAGGCAATTCTTGTTTTGAAAGTGCATGATTTTTCAAGTAGATCGCAGTGGTGCTATTTATTTCCTTGATTATTGCGCCCAAGTTTCACTTTTAGCATATGCCCTTCATGAGGGTTTGTAATGCATTGAAATCAAGACCACTAAGTATTTCTTTCTTAGTTGTAAATGCACTAAAATAAAGTGCCAAATCATATTTCTTTTGGGGGGGGGGGGGGGGGGTGTGTTCTTTGATTGAGTAAAACGTGGGGTGGGGGGGTGGCATTGTCGTGGCTGGGTTCTCTTCTTTATAGCATTTCTTCTCTTCATTTCTTCATCATGGATCAAAAAAAATGCCCATCCTAACTCCATACAATTACTTTGAGTGGAAATCATGCATGACAGTTCACTTAAGGAAAGCTAGATTAAATAGGATAACTATGGGACTTGAAACTGAACCTGCTAAAGATGAAGATAAGCCTAAGTGGTTTAACAAATGTGATGAGGCATTTGGAACATTGTGTTTTTCTATTTCACCTAACTTGCTATTTCACATTGAGTCTTTGGATACACCAAATGAAGTAAGGACAAAGTAGTAACAACAATAGCAAGGACAAGAAACAAAAGAATAGCAAGGAGAAGAAGGATCAGATGCTGGTTTCTTCAAAAGCAACTATTAATACACTATCTTCCAAGGGTGATAAGCCTAAGAAAGAAAAGGTCAAATGTGCCTATTGTAAAAGACCTGGTCATGATGAATATAAATGTTTTCAGAAACAACTTGATCACTTAACATACATTCTTGAGAAGAATAATATTAGTGTTCCTGAGTCTATCAAACAAAGTTCTATTGAAGGGTCTAACAAAGAAAAAGAAAATAGTGAGGGGAAAGGAAATGGAAAGGCTCTTTTTGCAGTTGCTTCCTCACCATCCACTTGGGTTCTTGATTTGGGTGCTTCACACCACATGGCTTCATCTAAGGAAGAAATTTCATCCTTAGAGCCATGTACTATGCCTTCTATGTTGATGGTGATAACACTCCTATTAAGGTGTGTGGGAGAGGGTCTATTGATGTGGGGGATGGGACAGTCCATGATGTTCCTTGTGTACTCTCAATGTCAACTAATCTCCTATCGGTATACCAGATCACTCACACAAGTTTAGGCAAGCAGGTTGACTTCACTCCTAGTTCAGTGGAGATATGTGAGGTTCACAATGATTCTACAGTTGTAGTTGGGAGAGCAGATCATCAGTCACAACTCTATATGTTTTCTCACTTTGTTCCCGATCCTCCTTTGACTGTTTCACTCACTCACTCTAATGATGTGAGCAGATTATGGCATGAGCGGTTTGGCCATCTTAACTTCCACTACTTGCATCATCTTAACAAGTAGAGCATGGTCATAGGGTTGCATTCTACTTTGACATTAGATTCACTTGGAATACATTATAGATCTTCTAATGGGTCAGATTCACTTGAGCAGTCTTCTACCTCCACTTCTGATGTAGAGAGTGATTCAAAGGACTCACCTCCTTCCTCTCCGAGTCATCATTTACAAGTTGATGATTCTCCTCTAGATTCTCCATCTTCTTGTCCACTTTGGGCTAGACAGACCTTGCAGTTTTCAGGTGATTGGGTTGGGGATCCATCAGACACCAAGCAGATTCGTTCACAATTCCAAGATTCTCTACATATCTTCATTGCTACTACCTCAAATCCATAGTCCTTTCATGAGGCTTATGGTATTTTTGAGTGGGATATAGCTATGCCGAAAGAGTATAGTTCCTTAATTAGGAACCACACTTGGGATATTGTCCCTTTTCCTAAGGGAAGAAAACTTGTTCGATCTAAGTGGATCTACCAGACAAAATTTGCAAGCTTTGCTGGAGGTGCGGGATGCTTCATCTTTTGGGGGGGCCTCTTCCTCTCACTTGGAGTCCTAATTTTCTTTGGGGAGTCTCTTTTCTCTCTCTTTTGGGGAAATTTTATGTACATGGGTACCTCATCAGGCGTGACTTGCCGAGACCCATTTCTACATCCACCTAAGCTTCGCTTATGGGGGGCTGTTAGTGTAGTTTTTTATTTTTCCTATTTTACTAGGATTTTCTTACACTTTTAATAATCTCACTTAGGTTAATAAAGCATGTCTTATTAGGTGAATGGTTGTGAGGTGTCACCTTCCTACATGTGAGTATCCATTAGCTATCTTGGGAAGATACTTTTCTATCTTTAGTCTGATAGATGGTTGCTCTTCATCGGTTGGTGTTGCCACCTCCTCTCTCTTCCTAGCCTATATAAGCATGCTACTTGGTTTGTATTTGCATCTCTTGTTTTTGCATCGTCATAATGCTATTTTTCTTCTAGCATTTGCATTACTCTCTTGGAGACTAAGTCTATCTTGCTATTTTGATTTTGTATCATTTGCATTCATAGTTTAAATATTTACTCTTTGCACTAGTTTTTTGGGTTGTTAATCTTTTTAGATTCTAACAAAAGGGTTAGGTATGAATCAACGATAGTGATTCACCAATATTGCCACTTAAACCTTCCCTTTTTTTGATTGGATGCATGTAATGCATTGGGATTCACAATAAAGATTTATCCTTATCAAAAAAGATCATAAATCAAACCTTAAGTCAGCCCAAAAATAGTTTACATAGAAGTTTGTGCCATTACAAACAACTATGTCAAAACTATGTAACTCAACACTTGAAGTCTCTAATGCTCAACATCAACTACAACTTCAATGTTGTAACTTAGCCTTTGAATGAATTGGCATCCATTGATCACTTAGCATCTAAATAGTTCAACACATATCATCTACTCTACACTTGAGTGACTCAGCACTTACTAGTTACTTGGCTCACACTAAATATCTATCACTCAACATATATTATATGACAACTTATGCTCAGCATGTATTAAACTTGTTTAGCATGAACTAAGTAAATAACTTAACTATATTTTCACTCGTGAAAAAACCAATCTGAGATTAACAATCTCCCCCTTTGACATGAGTGATAAAATACTTGATCATGTATGAATAACCTTTAGCCGTTCAAGAGTAACTCAGATAATATCCATATACATACAACATTTGAAAACTTCAAAATTTTGCAAAATGTTATGATTCATTGGTCATACCTAAAAATTCAATAACTCACCTTGAATTGATGGTGTTATTCTGTATTGGAACTCAAAATTATTCCTCCCATTCAGTAGATTTCTATTGGTTGATTAGTGTATCACCCTTAAAAATATTATCTCCCTCATACCTCTTATTTTCTCATACCTTATTTCTCCCCCATTTTTACACTAATGTCAAAGGATTATACACGTAGAGTGTGTTTGTCCAAAAATGATTTGTGGACCTCAAGCATGATTTTCAATGTTGCATCCAAATTATCACAAGCTACCTCTAATGATTTGATCTGGATGGAAATCTCACTAGCAACGTAAACTAAGCCTTCATGAGTAGAAATATGCAAATCTTTCTTCATGAGTGTTTCAGAAAAGGATCTAGTTCCTTGTGCACTATCTCCATATGTGGAGTGAGAATTGATTAAATGCTTATCATTTTAGCCTTGATGTTCACTTCATCTATGTGTAACACTTCTAACTAACTTTGGGAGTTGAGTAGATATATGAAATGTTTCTCACTCTGAGCTAGAGATTTGGTAGAGTTATATGAGATGACTATATATGACTCTCCAAACTTAGAATATGACTCTTTATGTCTGGTGTGAAGAGTGTGGGATTACAAAATTTGGTGTACAAAGAGAAGATGTTTTTAAGTACCTTCTTCACACTGTCTATTTTGGTTGCTAACTCAACCTATGATAGTGCAATACCACTTGATATCTTTTCATCAACCTTATGTTGGATCTTTCTCTCAGACCATTCAAGTAATTTTACATTTGAATCTAGGTCTATGTTATTTAGATTCTTCACTAAGTTGGTTAAATATTCAACTATTGGCTTGTATTCCTCTTGAGTCAGCCTACAAAGAGCTTGACTAAGAGGAGTAGAAATTTCTAGTAGAGTTACCAACATTTGTATTTCTAATTTAGTCATACTTAGCTCTTCAATCTTATCCTTTTCCTTCTCTACATTCATAGTGTTGAAATCTAATTGAAAATATCATTATTGAAGAAGGAAGATTGTTAAAGAATGTTTTCAATCATTGTTTTGTCATTGTTGTCAAACTTGATATTTTCTGGAATGACAATTTCTTATAAGATCCAAGTACTATCACTTAGTTGATTGATTAAAAGGATTTAATCAATAATATGTAACAAAAGCACCTAAGGGAAAGGTTGAGTTATGGTTTTTTTATGAAGTACAAGGATCAATTAAGACAATGGTAAAATGATGTATTGATAATATATTTGAAGATACAGATGTTGGACACACTTAGAAAATCTAGAAGAATAAGTTTTAACAAAATTGCCTACAAAGCTTGACTAAATTCATTAGTGGGTGCCGAGTAGATTATTAGTAAGTGCCAAGCAAATGCAAAAACTAGTGTGTGGTAAGTGAAACATAAGGTGCCAAGCAAGTTCAGGTGTTGAGCTAGACAAAAATGTAATAGGTATCAAGCATCAGTAAAACTTAGTTGATGTCGAGTGAATCCATAGTAGGTGCCAAGTAACACAATATGTGTCGAGCATCAGAAAGTCAATAGTGTCAAGCTATTGAATTATTTGAAAAGTCAAAGATTCACCTCATATGAGCTAATAAGTTTGTTACCATGAATTTTGTGAACCATATAGAAGATAAGAATGTTGAGTTGGTGGAATAGAATTCTAGGTTAACCATTTTTAGGTGAACTCAAGAGGATTCTACATGTTGTTTCTAGAAGAAATGAAATAGGGGAAGATACATTGTATCTTATCTAATCCTTTTGAATCCAAAATAAAGTGTAGGAAGATTAGAGAGAGAAAGGTATTCCAAACTTCTATTTAAGGAGATATAGGTCAAGAGGAAAAAGTGGATGGAGAGAGTGTGTGGTGTAAAGGAGAAGGCATTGAGAGGGACGAATAGAGTAGAGAGACTTTGTTTCAATAGGTGACCATACAGGTTATTGCATTGGCACAACGAGCATGGAGACTCAAGGAGACTAAGCTTGAAAGGAGGACAAGCTATCAGAGTTGTAGAGACTATAAGCCAAGAAAATTTATGAATTGAATTGAGATCTAAAATCTATAAGTTATGTTGTGAGTTGTAATTGATCAAAAGCCCTTATTGTTACTCTCTAGTAATTGTATCAGTTAGGGAAAAATACTATGGACTTAGGTTTGTTTAACAACCATTTTGTAAATCCTTTAAGAGGGTGACATTCCAACTGAATGTTCTAAAGTCCTTTAACCTTCTCCACTTCTGACAGGGTGGTTGAAATCCCTTAACAAGGTCATATTTAACAGTGTGTTTTGTAGCCTTTAACAAGGAAATCCTTTCATAGGGCATCACTTTAGAAGAGTGAGAAAGGAGTAGCATATTAGTGGTGGTTTTTCCCAAATTGGGTTTCCACATAAATCACTATGTTATGTGTTGATCTTTCATTTATTATTGTTGCATGTTGATTTATCAATAACTTGCTAAAAAGAATGTTTAGCTTGGATGTATGGTTAGTTTAAATGGGCTCACTATGCTTAGTGAAAAAGTTTAATTAGGAAATTTGGACCTTGAATAATGGATCTACCCCCCCTCTCAGTTATTCTAAAGAATTTCTAACACATAGATACACCTTGCTTTTGTGTTGTAGGTGCAGGAGTGTCTACCTAACCTATTTGAACTTGTGTTCCTTTAGTCTTATCTATTTCATCTTTATGCTCTCTAATTGTCTCACCCTTTTCATGTTCATTTTCCTTTATAGTGACTGAGATTGTAGTACTTTGTGCCAATGTATTGATGGTAGAAGTGGTTGGCTCCTTCCTTTGATATACCTCAAGGGGTAATGTAGGTTGTATCATAGATAATTGAGGACAGGTTGTAGGTGTAACTTGTTTCTATACTTGCTCCCATACAGATACCTTGTCTTCCTTCTCAATCTCATCAACACTCACCAGTACAAGATTCTCACAAAGTTTGGCCTAGGTAGTGGATTCCACTAGTATCTTCTTCAAGTCATCCACTATGAAGGGATTGATGTTTTGAGTGATAGTATTAGAAACATCCTTTATCTTTACATCATCATTTTCTATATTCACTTCATGTGGAGGACTAGCACTTAGCACTAGAGTATTTGGTACACTCTATTCTATTTGTTTCTTATCCTTAGTTGGTACATGTGTATATACATTTGTTTCAATGTCTTCCTCTTGTGTAACCGGCTCAGTATCAACAATGATTACCTTAGTTACCTTTTGTTTCTCTTCTTTTTCCACACCTACCTCAATAGATGCTTGCATTATTGCCTTGGGTGTTGTCAAACCATATAGTGATTTCTAAATCAAAGTGTACTTTTGTAAAACATCCTCAATCTTATTCTATAATATATTGAATGCCATGTATTTTGGTGCAAATTTTATAGTATGCTTATTTTATGCCTTGGCCATTGTCTCTCTATCCAGTTCCAACATCACTTTTGCAAATGTAGTCTCTTTGATTTTTCTTTGTATGTTTAGACTATATTGCCACTTTTACTCAACTCTATCAAATAATTCCTTTGTGTCATGTCCCATTTCAAATAATTAAAAATAATAATCTTTGCTAAGGCAGGCAGGCCCAAAAAGGTGAAGTTTCAGAAAAAGGGGATAATCTTTGGAAGCTAATGGACTAATAAATAAAAATTATTATTAAAATATGTTTTATTAACCCCTCTTGGACGTGAGTTAGGGTTATACCCTCTTTTAAGGGGTTTGGAGGCATTTTGGGCTGATTGCAGAACTGGATTTTTGTGCATTGCTTTGTTGTTCTTCAGAGCCTGCCAAACCTATGGAGAAGGAGACCCAAGAATGGGATTTTTCAGGTTTCTAGGAAGGCTAAGGATGGGATTTTGAAGCCATTCCATGTGCATGCTCATGCAGAGTTTGCCTTTGTGCTGAATAGTGCAGATTTGTGGGTTTTCGGGTGTGTTTTTTGTAAGAGTTTGGTGTTTTCGGTTGAGTATTTCATATCAGTTTTTAGATGTTAAAATAAATCTGAATATATGAATTTGATCATGATTATACTTTTGTGATATATTATTAGTGTTTTTGTGGTGTTTTCGGGTTGTTATGTGTTGTTTTCGGGAGCCCGATGAGCATTATTTTAATCTTCCGTTTGGGAGCTGTAATATAAATGTTATATAGATCTGAAAATGTCATTTTGGAGGCTTTTATGCTGCTGAAATTTCTATAAAAATGTCCACTTTTAGATTTACTAATAATATGTGAAGCTGTGAAGTTATTGGCACTATTTCTGGATACCCGATTTAGGGTTTATTGAGAAATTGGTGGATCTTTGAAAGATTGGTTGTTTGATCTTAAAGATCTAATTAGAGGCTTGAAATATTATATAAAATCAGAGAAAGGGACATTTCAGTGGTATCAGAGCTATGATCTTGCCAGCCTGAGGGTTTGTAGAAGTTTGCATGTTAGTTTTGACAACTACCCAAATCTTGCATGTCATAATTTATGGTTGCATGTTGCTTCTAATCACCTACATGTCAAAATTTATTGTTGCATGCTACTTCTAATCATTTACATGTTAGTTCGTGGTGAATTTGGTGGTTGCATGTTGCTTCTAATCAGTTGCATGTCAAAATCTATGGTTGCATGCTACTTCTAATCAATTGCATGTTAGTTCTTGGTGTTTGAAGAAGTTATAACCTATTGGGGTTACACTCTACTTTATCGAGAATGGAAATGTATAGTACAGAGTCTTAGAGGACATGATCTTGGACAATTGATATCTAGAGTTAGAACAATCGAAAGGATGGTTATTTAGACATTCGAGATAAACTTAGGAAAATAAGCCATGACATGTCTGAACAGTTGGTTGAGCACCACCATATGATGAATAACATGTTGTCTGACCCAGCTAAGGTGGATAAGTTGACTGAATTTCTATTTGGAAAATTTTCTCATAGGGTAGATGACGCAATTACCAAGAACTTGCATGAGGAGTTTGAGAAACTAGCTTATAGCCAGGCAGAGGTCTCAGATTCTACTCTGCCACAAGAGGTAGTGGGTTTAGATGATGATTATGAGGATGTTGTTGTGCATGATGGTGAGATACCTGGTAGAGATGAGTAGACATTAAGCATTCATGAGTTTGTTGAGAAAGAGTACCAAGCACAGTTAGATGCTTCATCACATGAGGTTGAGGCAGGTAGTACTTCACATGATTTGTCTAGCCAGCTGAAGGTGAACAAAGATAGTATTGTGACTTCATTATCTCATCATGACAAGATGTGGGATATGATAGAGGATCACATTCAGATGATTTAGTTACAAGGTAGACATAAGAGAGTTCAGGAAAAGTCTTCTTGTGCTGACTTACAAGCAACTAGGGAAGGAATGGGAATGATGAAGTTGAGTTATTTACATCTTCTATTTGATCATGACCATCTTCTTAGCCTTGTTGGAGACTATTCAGATGCCTTGAGGAGGAAGGAGGAGGAAGTTGATAGACTTTCTCATGAGATTGAGGACACTCGAGCTTCTTTGGTGAATACTCCATTGGCATTACAAGATTGGGAGAGACACGGGGATAAGCATGGCATGGAATTGAGTTTAGTTTCATCTTGCACTCTTGATACTCAACTTTCTGCGAACGGTAGATCATATGTGGTCATTGGTAATGTTGCGAGTTCATCTTGCATTCACATCCAGGATATAGGGACAATGTCAAATAGGTATGTGGAATTAGTTGGTATTGGTCATATTACTTAGGTGAGGAGTTTTCTTGAGTTACCAGCTGATTATAGTTTACGTATATGGACTCAAGATTGTTATATTGGCATTTGGGATTCAGTTGACTAGAAATCTTTAACACTTTTTGGTAGCAGTGATTGTTTGGGTGCTATCATGGATTTGATTAGTAGATTGTACGATGTTGTCTTTTCTTGTGCCAGCAGCTTATCCGATGTTGGTATTAGTTTTTTTTTCACACCGATGTTGGGCTTTGTTCATATATCCAGTCGACCATACTTGCTAGAATGTGTTGATGATCTTTCATATTTGGCAGTGGGTACAGATGATTCCTAGGATCATATTAGCATTGATGACATCTAGGAGGATGCAGTGGGCAGTTTTGAAGACTTAGTTTCCTTGGGTACAAAGGAGTTGGACAGCAGTGCTATAGTTTTTGATACTTCATATGTTGATATGAGCTTTAGAGTTGATTCACAGGATATGGATGGTAATACTCTAGAGACTAGTAACTTTGAGGATACTCCTTTAGACAATGCATCAGAGGAGGTTTGTAGGAGACAGTCAAGCCAGTGCCATCATGTGTCTAATCAGTTGAGAGTTAGTGATCAAGACATTGCTATCACTTGCCAGCATTTCAATGCTGCTCATTAGTTGTTAGCAGTTTATGGATGGGGTTCTCCTAGTAGTGATGAGCAGGAAGGCAGTTATCTTTCCTTGACAGAGATCCACTCTTTATGGGAGGCTATTTGAATTCTGAGATAGGATTATATGCAGTTGATAGCTGATAGAGATTATCTTAAGGAGTGGGGCGGTACAACATATGATGCATTGTTGGCCAAGGAAGATGAGGTGAGTGAGCTTACTGAGCAGTTTGAGGTGACTTCTAAGATTCTTGAGAGTACATAGTTGGCTTTCAAGGAGTCACAGTTTCATTTGGCTAAGGTGACCATGGAGTTAGAGCAACTACAGTCTTTACTAGATTCTGTACAGTCACAAGCTGTGGTGTCTGTTGATTTGAGGATGTCCATGGTTGAGATTGTCAAAGATAGTGGAGATGGGGATGCATCCATCCTTGATACTAAAATTGGCATATCGGGTTCATCCCCACTAGAGTTAGGTTCAACTGAGTTGGGTGCTACAGCAGATTGTTGTGGTATGCCTGACATGGTGGTGACCTCTAGCACTAATGGCACGAAGACTAGAGATGTTGTATCAAAGACCATGTGTGATGTTGGTGAGCCAATAGTTGGAATGGTTCCTGCTAGTAATACTACTCCCTTGGCAATTTCTTTAGAGGTAGTAGTCAATTCCAATTTGGTTAGTGATCGATTGCAGTTAGTTTCATCTTGATTGCAGTCTGAGCCACCGACTGAGATTGGCGCATTCTATTGGCACTACACTATGAGGTATGCTCATCAATTTACCTTTGATGACCATGTTGATGAGATGATGATAAAGAGATGTACTTTGGTTCATAGTTCTTGTCATCAGCTATGGGATGGTTTGATGCCTCAGGATGAGAGTTGTGATGGGCATGACATGGTGATAGGTTCTGCAATTGACAGCTTGATAATACATGACTTAGAGTAGGAGTTTTGGAGTGATGCTTCAGTGGGTTTTGTTATTGATTCTACTCCTTTGGCTATGACATCTCCTAACTTAGCTGGTGGTCAGTCACAATGGGCTGTATCACTTGTTCATGGAAAATTTGGTTTGGGTTCCATTTCTTGCTATTTATCTCGTAATGTCTTTTCACCATCAGCAATGGATGGGAGTTATGGTTATAAGATAGTGGCTAGTGATTTTCAGAGTTATGTTGACTGTAGGAGTTGTACAGTGTGTGGATTCTCCATACTTGGTATAGTTTCATTCGGGGGCATTCACCATTGTTGCAGAGTTGGATTGTACATTCTGTATAGGCTAGTGGGATGTGTTGATGGTATTTACTGTGTTGACAGTTTGATTTGTCCACTTTACTTGGGTTCTAATGTTCTAAGAGTTTGTGTCTCATGGGTTTCTATCTGTGGTAGTGGTTATTTTGGAGTTTCGTTGAGCTATAATTGTCAATTTGGTTATGGATTCCTCTTGGTTATATTGCAGAGGATATTGCAGGAGCCTGTGTTAATTGATAGTAGTATAGTTCATGACTACATTTTGGATCCAGGTGGATTGATTGGTTTATTTTTCAGCCATTGCTTGAGGACAAGCAATATTTGGGAGGGGAGGATTTGTAATGTCGCTTTTCAAATAATTAAAAATAATAATCTTTGCTAAGGTAGGCAGGCCCAAAAAGGTGAAGTTTCAGAAAAAGGGGATAATATTTGGAAGCTAATGGACTAATAAAGGAAAATTATTATTTAAATATGTTTTATTAACCCCTCTTGTATGTGAGTTAGGGTTATGCCCTCTTTTAAGGGGTTAGGAGGCATTTTGGGCTGATTGCAAAACTGGATTTCTGCACATTGCTTTGTTGTTCTTCAGAGGCTGCCAAACCTATGGAGAAGAAGACCCAAGAATGGGAGTTTGAAGGTTTCCAAGAAGTCTAAGGATGGGAGTTTGAAGCCATTCCATGTACATGCTCATGCAGAGTTTGCCTTTGTGCTGAACAGTGCAGATTTGTGGGTTTTCGGGTGTGTTTTTTGTAAGAGTTTGGTGTTTTCGGTTGAGTATTTCATATCAGTTTGGGTTGCTGCTGTATATCAGACATTTAGATTTTAAAATAAAGCTGAATATATGGATTTGGTCATGATTATACTTTTGTGATAGATTATTAGTGTTTTTGCGGTGTTTTCGGGCTATTCTGTGTTGTTTTCGGGAGCCTGATGAGCATTGTTTTAATCTTCCATTTGGGAGCTATTGTGTAAATGTTATACAGATCTAGAAATTTCATTTTGGAGGCTTTTATGCTGCTGAAATTTCTATAAAAATTTCCACTTTTAGATTTACTAATAATATGTGAAGCTGTG